>OENT01000232.1:0-155825 GCA_900239685.1 Rotaria macrura | reverse complement strand
TCGAACACCAGAAGCTGCACAAATAGTATGTCTTTTTGTTTTTAATTTTGATGACATATCAAGCATGACTTATATTTCTTATAAACACATACAAAAACGATAAGACAATTTGAATCTATTTCTTTCTAGAATACAAAATTGTCTCATAAAAAATAAGAACAGTGACAAGAACATAGCTATATAAGACATCACAAAGTATTTCAACTACTTATCAGTAGTATCTTAATTAGAGATGCAATAGGTAGATTAGAAGATATTTACTTAGAATCTTTACATCTGACTTAGTCGCGAGTTTTTAATGAGCCTTGAGAGAACAACGGCATCTCATCTAGAATTGAAACAAGAGGATGTTTGATTTAGTACGTTTCGTTCTAACAAGATTATATTAGTTACAGGATGATACTGCTTAGATTCTATTCAATACATATACTTATCTGCTGATATGTATTTATTGTCGTTGTCTATTCATAAAAGACGTGAAATTATTTTCCATTTCTTTTATCAATCAATAGACTTTCTGCATAACTAGTATATGACAATCACATCAAACCAATTGATTATCCTTCCTTAAGCATATGTCTACTTGTCTAGCTAAAGAATATATGACGAGACAATTTTCGGCAAATTCTTCTCATCCACTATTATCTTTAACATAAATCTGTTGGAGTTCATATGTTTTAGATAATAGGAATCTAAGTTTGGGCTGAATTTCTTATAGGACACATGCTGTTAGATGTTTCTCTTGAATATGGAGATTTCATATAGTAGAATAATAAAGGAAATTTTTGCAACATTAGTAGATCTTTTATTAATTTTAAAATTTGTACACGAGTAACTCGAAACAAATATTTCTCATGCGAAATGGTCGTACATTATGTGAAAATATGAATTTCTGATGAAACAATTCAAAAGTGGTCTATTCTTAAAGTAAAAGATATAACAGCGAGAAACTCAAGCGATCGATGGGTATGAACACATTCGAATATTGATTGTTGTTTTTCTTTTTCTTTTTTCAATAATTTCGGGGCTAAGTCGTTTGAAGTTGGCTAAATAACCAACAACATACATGTATCACTCGAAATGAAAATACATAATTGCATCAAGCTTTAATCACTTTATATCTACTTTTTGATTGTGAAACGAAAGTGCGCATTATATGATTAATCTTGTCAGCATGAGGTTACAATGAGCCAGTAACATATTCTATAGATTTGACTCTACGGCTACACAGTCATTGAATATGCATATTGAATGTTAAATCATTGAAAATATCTATTTTATTTCAGCTTAATGAAGTTGATCATCTCTCAAATGAAATTACCATGGGTCGTGAAAGTCTCGAGCAACGTTTAGATTTAAGTCAAAAAATACATTTTCAATTGAATGAATTCAATAAACAGTATTCATTCTATGATCAATGGCTTGAAAATATTCAACGCACTAGCGACACAATCTCTGATCAAACATTAACAACCGATGAAAAACTACAACGTTATCATGATATACAAGTGGAATTAGATAAACGAAAACAAATAATAAACACATTAATACATGATTATCCACAAATCGCTCAAGTTATATCTACAGCTATTCAACAATTGATTAGTAATATTGAACGTATCAAAATCAATGTAGCAAGAAAACAAGATGTAAAATTTTTCAATCATAATTATTTCTATTTCAAAATATCTTTTCTTTGATTTAAAGGAATATGAAAATCAAAATCGACAACAAAAAGATTATCGTAGTCATATAGAATCATTATTTGAATGGCTTAAGCAAACACATAAATACGAACCATTAAGTGATAAACGTGATTTAGATTCTCTTCAACGAGAACATGCACGTTTAATTGAAAAACGACAACAGATTGATAAACGATCACATGATATCGATCTATTACTACGAAATATCAATAGGTTAGAAAGATAGTACAAGTTTTTCTTGGTTAGAATGCACGGGAACGAAACATTCATACTCTAAAATTCTTGACTCCTAGTTTTCCGAACGAAAATAATATCTTTCTCAAGGCATTTGATCATACATTGGGCAGAGAAAAATTCGTTGTATATTTCTTTTTTTCATTTTAGCTCAAATTTGCCAATTGATACTTTGCAAAGATTACGCCAAGAACTTGAACATTTAAAAGAACGTTTCGCTGAATCAGTAACAGAACTTGAAACTAGAACTACATTTATCAAGAAAACAATCAAAGTAAGATAGCTAGTAGATATGTATGTTTAGAAATTTATAGTATTTGTTAAAAATTTAGTCTATCATTGAAAAATTTGAAAATTAGATTTTTCGTTTTCTAAACATAATACACTTAGAAATATCTATTCACATTGTCTAATTATACGTAGAAACTAGTATATTTATTATTATATTTACTATTTTATTCGTCATCATTTGTTTTCATACAATACATAAATATGCTCTAAGCTGATATAAATATGAGTGGCTATGATTGCTTGTTTGAGTGTTGAAAGAACTCAAAATACGTGAATTATTTTCTTCTATTCAACACTACGAAATGGAATGTATGTTGCGAGTGAGACAGAGAGAGAGAGAGAGAAAGACAGAGGAATTTTTCAGTAGTAATTAATAGAATCAATTTAAACTAGATTCGAAATACTTGATCCAATAAAATGCTGGGTCGTGAGTTCTGAACTATTGACGACATAGATGTCTATCGATGAATATTATCTTGTATAGTTAATCGATGGATATGAACTGAAATTAATTTGTAAAACAAACATCTGACCAAGACATTTTTATAGAATAAATACTTTCATGTATGACGACTCATATATGATGTGTGTATTGTAAAATGTTACTTTTATGTTACGTTGGGTTACATAACCAATGTTAAATACTAAACAAAGTGAAAATAACACAAATTGTGAATGTTCACTAAACGATTATCATTCACAAAGAAAAAGATTCGTTTCTAGCTTCTAGATTTTCTAACTCAGTCTCTATTTTAATTGTTATAATCTTAACCGACCAGAATATCTTTAAACTATACAATGCATTTAGCGATGAGCACATATACTCTATTTTAATACGTTGGCTTCGAGATGACTTACAATTTCATATGGAAACTATTTTTTCATGAGTAAAACTTTTTGACTATTCGTTTATTCAGAAAGTATTACTACAGTTGTGAGATTTCATTTAACTAATCGATTTAAAATGACGCAATAGATGATTAGGAGAAGAGGCTATTCTGTAATAGATTCGATATCTGCATAATGTTAAACACTCAATTATCATGTTAATTAGGGGAGAGCGAAAATTGATCGAACGAAAATTGATCGTGGTAACTTGGTCGATACAAAAATTAATCGAAACGAAAATTGGTCGAGAAACGTGTAATAATGTAATTTCTCGACCAATTTTCGTTTCGATTAATTTTCGTATCGACCAAGTTACCACGATCAATTTTCGTTCGATCAATTTTCGTAGACCCGTTAATTAGTATTCTCAGTACTTACGAAACATTGAAGAATAGGAATATTTTTATTTCAATGACAGTATTCACCGATATCTATCATTAGAAACTATTCAATTTATAAATAAATACGTTGTATCGCTCATCATTTCGTAAATCTCAATGACTAATTTTGCCTGTAAATGAAAATAAAAGTTTTTCAAATATTGAGCATAATTTTTCTCAGTTATGTATCATTTAGAATTTTATTTTTCTCAATTTTTTGAATATCTCTTCGGTTTTACTTTCTTGATTCTTCATTTTGAAATTAGATGTATGTATGTCACATTTTCATTAGGATGTAGATGAACATCAACGTATGCATCGTACCTATCAAGAATCACTAAATAAACTTTCTTCACTTGTACAGCATGATTATCAAACACCTGGCAGAGTGAGCACACGCATTTTTTTTGCCCCAGGATTCTTTGACTTGAAAAAGAAAACAACACATATATACTATTGTAGTCGATTGAAGATGCATTAAGATCACTGGATGAACAAATGATTAAATTTGAAGCACAAAATGAAGAAAAAGAACGACGTAAACGACAACGTGAACGTGAATGGCATTTATTTATGGATGAAATAAATTTATTACAAGATAAATTAAATACATTTAAGCAACGAAAAGCTAATACACAAGATTCAATTGAAGATCAACTTCATTTTATACGAGTAGGATCGAGTTTCTTTTCATAAGACACCTTTATTTTCAACTACAAATTGATTATTGCCTAGGTGCAAGATCAAGAATTAGATCAATATCAAGATGAATTGTCACATTTAAAACAACATGGACAAACCATGTCTATTGATGATGGTAATTCAACGCCAATACCATCGGAAGTTCATCTGATTCAATCTATGATCACATGTTTAAAAGAACATGTATGCATTTTTATTAGTTCTTCATTTGAAATCTTAGAATTTTCATTTTTAGTATGAACAACGTCGTCAACATTTACTTCAAGCTCAACGTTGTCGAGATATCTATATAAATGAATGTAAATTATACGAAGATTTATTTAGTGTAACCATGGAACGTCTTAGTCGTTCGATACAAGTTGCATCAACAAGTGATCAATACGCTCGACAATTATCTGAACATAAAAGTCAAAATGAACAAATCGATGATAAACGTCGACAATTAAATATCTTATATGATCAATTAGATTCTGATACACGTACACGTTATTTAAAACAACATCATGATTTAGAAAAACGTTCGAATGATTTACAAGATAAAATCACACAACAAACAATACATTATGAATATTTATTACGTACATGGAGAGAATATGAAATTCGACTTGATGATCTTAGACATCAATTAGATGGAGTGCAACAGCAATTACCATTAACAAAACGATTATTACATTTTGAACAAATTCAAGCAGCTTCTGTTCTTTTTAAGGTTGAAAACACTTTTCTTAATTTTTTTCAAATAAGATTTTTGTAAAACTTTTAAAAACTTTTATAAAAAGTTATCATCGCCCACCTAAGATTTACACACTAGTAGTTAAAAAAAACGAGATCGAAACTAGGCTCTCGATCGTTTTTCATAATGGAAGGGCCTAGAATTTTTTGATAGACATTATCCACAAATTTTTGCAAACAATCATTTCCATCAATCTTTTGACGTTCATCTAAGTTCTTATCTTATAAGTATCCATGGCTAAACATATAATTGTATTTTTGACTTCCGAAAGCCTTTTTAAGATAATGTCAAGTATTAAAAAATTGAAAGTACCAGACAGAGATCCCGGAAATATAAGTCAATTTATTACTTAGCTAATGTCGAAGAACGAAAATTGTGTAAGTTTTTGTTACTTTTTTTTTGAGAAAGAGGATAGGAACGCTGGATTGATCGACAATATTCCCGGAATACATCACTGACGTCTCTTAGTATGAGCTGACAACCTAGGCTATGTATTGTCTGTTGCATTTGTCAAAAATCAAAATCCATAAGAAAATGCCACAGACATATAAGCAGAAAAGACTTCAAAGGCACTGAAATTCGAAGCAGAGTTACTCCACCACTTCCACATCGATAGACTTGGATTGAAAGATTAGAGATGTTTCTATTCTATCTAGAGTTGTTTTACAAGTCCAACAGTTCGAGTCCGTGCGACATGTGATAGATTCGATCTATCTCTATTAATTAAGCTCGGCAAGTGATGCATTTTTACAAGTAGTTTCTCAAAAATAGTTGATGTTAAAAATTCTCTAAGGCTCCAATGAGCGTCTCTCATCTGTTTACTAAAACCTTCAGAATGGTTGTATTTCTTCAACGAAACTTTTGCCTCATTTGTATAAATCAAGTTTGAATATTGACAGTTTCCATGTCTGAAAAGTTTCTATTCTAGCATACTGTCAAACAACAAAGATTATTTAGATTTTCAAATAAGTCTCTAAACCAAAGCGAAATAAATTCCAAAAATTTCTCAATATATTTGAAATACCAGTGCATTATAATCAATAAAGCCGAATTGCCATTTGTTATGTAGATAGTTCATATTACAATTTTTTTTGCAGGATTTGAAACAACGCTTGGTTATGATCGAACCCGAATTGTTGCATTTACACGATGAAATACAAAGTCTTTCTAAAGAATTAAATGTTGTTTCATTACAAAATGATATCATCAATGTCAAAGATAATTTTATTAGAGTACTAAATGATGTGAAAGAAAGATTTGATAGGTAAAAATGCATAATTATTTCTTAGATTTATTTCATGAAAATTCTTCTGATATTAATTTGATTCAGTCATAAATGTGCAACAGTTATTGTTAGTGATATACGACGTAATTTAACTTATCTTGAAGATTCATTAAGTCAATGTTCAATTGAATCACGAACGAGATACGAAGGAGATATTAATGAATTAAAAACTCAATTGGAACGAATGATGGTAAAAATACTGGTTTATCTTTTTTATCTTGATGTTTTAAATGAATGTATTTTGTTTCTAGGAAGTCGAAAAAAGACTGGAGAGTATAGGTGATGTTTATGCCAGTACAGAAACATTAGTTAAACGTTTAACGACATATAATTTATATGATTTGCAATCAACTGAAGCAGGATTAGAAAGTTTTCATCGTAAATGGATATCACTTAAAGTAGAATAATAACTGAAAATTTGAGATTAAACATTATATTAACATATGTATATTTAATTTTTTTTGGTAGACAGAGATTATACGAAATGAAACCATTCTTCATCAAAACATTATTAACAATTTACCATCAAGACAAGCGTGTAAAGAAATACTTCTCTTTATTGGTACAATTAAACGTTTATTGGATGATGATCATGGTGCTCCGGTCAACAATAGAGATACTTTGCAAACATTACTCAAACGATATCGAGTAAATTAATTGACGTTTCTCTTTTGTTGATTTCCTAGTGATGGAAATGCAGCACACCCCATTCGTCTTTGCGTCAAAACAAGAATATTGAATGAAGTATACCGAGAATGTAAAATCTTGGATACTAAGGAGTACAGTCAAATCAGATCGAAGAATAGAACATCAAATCGTTCTATATAGAATTTTTACAAACGTTTAAAGATAATATTTCTAGCAATGGTTTGTCAAGATTATTGATAAAATTGATGAATACTTCAAAAACTTACAACAATGATCAGTCTGTTTGATTTCTCAGACAACTGTCTATCGATAGAACGAGTAGTATGAATACAAAATTTATTATTGGATGTACTAAATGTATTGAGTAGGTTCACCTTGGCATTTTTAGACAAAGTCGTACCATAGAATGGTGAAAGTTTGTAATCGATCTATTAGTTATTAAAAATGATTTAACTAGAGAATTCTCTAAAGTAACCATAGTTTTCAAGAGCTGTATAATGTGAGACGGTGCTAGGACAGATCGTTACATGAACAAGACATCAGAGTATTTCATTATTAAATGTGAGTTTCGAGTTTGAAGAGAAGATGCGGTGAGTGAGGCCGGCTATAATTGTCTATATTTACGACAGTGTTTCATACGTATTTACGTTCACGACACATCTACAGCCATATAAGCCACTCTGCCTAACATTATCAATACGTCGAATCTACACCAATGTATGACATTTAATGAAACCGATTTTAGATATAGAAATATTTCGCATTATGAAATTTTCCAAACTTTTTCGATATTCACCAGTGAAAAATGCTGCAGTCAAAATCTTACTGTTTGGTTTTCATCTAAAATCTGGAAATGGAATCATTTTTGAGATTGATTACATTTGAATACTTTCTTAAAACCTATGATGAACAAATTTTCCCTTTGATTGTAAACAAATCTTTTTTCAGCTCATTTCTTGTCGTTTTTGAAATGCCATCAATTTCAATAATTGTTGAGATTTCATGACTCGTATGCTTAACTGTATAACAAATTCAGTCGCTGTCGTAGAGTATTTTTAATATCAAATAGTTCTCTCGCCTTTGTTGATGTCAGTACGAATATCCTTCGGTTTCTCGTGAGAGCTCACTAGAAAGTTGCTGGTTCCACCATACTGAAAGGAATTATAATAGTAGAAACCAAATCTAAGGATAAGACTTCTACTTCTAAGTGTCGATTATTGCTCAATAGGTACAAACAATGATAAGTGGAACCTTTTTCTGATTTTGACGATTCACTGTAACCATGCAGTGTTCGACATATTTCCCTTTGCCAGATGAATGAATTGCAAATGATACTACTGATTTAAACACAAAGTCGAACTGCGACAGATTTTTTTATCATCATTTGTAGTGTAATAATAGATAGATCTACTTAGCGCTATGGTGATTTGTTAATATTTTAAGAGTCATTAGAACCATTCGATAGAGCATTACTAATATGTCGATGAGTTAAATGTTAATACAAGATCTATCCCTGAAATTGTTTCACCTAAGAACTGAACTGCTTGGAATACTTGGCTCTCTCTCTCTATATATATAGTTAACAATATTTAAAAAGCAGAACAAGAAAATACTTTTTGTGCCTGAAAATACCTTTATTTAAAATAGATTCATATTCTTCGAACGAAGAAGATTATTAACACTCTATATCGATCCCCCATTAATAGATTCAGTAGCGACATATCTTCTTGCCAGTGACGACTATTCTCAATTCTTAATAAAACACTGATGATATACTAATACCTTACTCTCATTTATTACGCGGGCTTGACTCATGATATCAGGATCTCACTAATTACCATATCTATTCAATCGCAGCCGAACAGTGCAATTGACTTCACTTGATTTTGCAGATATAACTGGAAAATCTTTTCTCAGACTATTTTGCATATGATTTATAACATTTTTTGATACAAATATACAATACTAATCTTAGTGACGAGAGCAATAGTTATTGTTTTAATTCATTTCATATCGAATAAATTAAAACGTTAACTATACATTCCCAGTAACTACAAGAATTTATAAGAACTCTAAATGATTTGTGATCTCGATTCTGTTCTACAAATTTCTGTTGTTTCTCGAATTTAGCAAAGTTGACTTTTTTCTTTGTCTATAGGATATACGTGTAGAAGTACTGAATCGTCAAATGACAGTTGACTTTCTCAATGAATCATTACAACAAGAAGCAAATATGGATGTAACAAGTATCGATTACTTGGAACAAATTAAACAAATCAATATTGACTGGATTAGAATAAAATCAATGATCTCAGCTCGTATTGATGTAAAAATACAGACTGTTCAATGTATATATTGATTGGAATATGTCGATTTTTTTAATTTCATAATAGGCTCTAGAACAATTCAATGATCAATTCAATGAATTCGATCAAACCGTTCGTACATTATCCGATTGGGTTCAAGAGCAAACATCTGATCTTGATTTTATGCGTTCAAGAAATATGGAAGCTGGCGCTAAAGATAATTTACGAAAATGCGATGTAAAATCTTTTCGTTGTTTATCCTTCTATATTTATTTTTGCTGTTTCTCTTGTAGCAAATCGAAAATCAATTAACATCTAAACAACATGTTTTAACATCATTAAAATCATACAGTAATCGTTTATCATCTACATCAACAACATTTCTTCATATATCAAATCAAGATGGTATGATACAAAATCTACGTCAAATGCTTGATCATTTAGCACCGTCGATTGAACAATTAAAATTAAAATCGAAATCAATTTTATCTGATTGGCATGAATATAATCGCCTTTTACTTCAAATCGAAAAAATTTTGCGTGAAGGCGACGCTGTCATTGATCGTGTTCAAACAAACGCAATGAATGTAGAGACATATGAAATGAGTACACGAAAAGCTCAGGTAATTGTAGAGTCATTGAAGAATTTCTCTAAAGTTATTACAAACTAACGATCAGCTAAACATTCTTTTGGGATGCGTAAAAATTAACACCAATCTTATACTATTATAATGTTGGTCGCGAGTGCATTTGAAAACAATTTATCACTAATATTCGTGATACAAAAGCAGACAAACATTTGGAAAAACGCGTTTAAACGTTCAAATCGGAACGCAGATTGTGAGTCACTGACGCTCATTAACAAAACACAAGAAACGCGTGTTTTAAGCAGAATTTACACTATCCGAGCTTGAAAATGGATAAAAACTCTAGACCTGAGCGTTAAAGGGCACAATTATTCGACAACTTAACAGCCTATGTGTTTAAACCACCTGAATTAGAGCTTTCATCCGTTTTCACACTCCAAATGTGAAAATTCTGCATAAAAAACACGTTTCTTGCGTTTTGTTAATGAGCATTAGTGATTCACAATCGACGTTCCCGATTGAACGTTTAAATGCATTTTCCCAAATGTTTATATGTCGGGGTAGTAATGTATGTTAAGAACATTGGTTAACTAGAAACTATTTAAGGATTACAAAGAAAGTCACTTGCTGTTAGTCAAGACTATGTACACGTGGTTACTGTGATGGGTTAAGAATAGATACGGAATAATCTCGACATCGTAGATTTATACTGTTGAAATAATACAATACAACAATAACAGTGAATCGTGGATCTATCTTCAGTTTTGCATCATTGATATAATTTATTAAATGCAAAAATGTTTGTATCTACCGGCATAATGAGTATGACTGGTACTCTATACATTCTAATGTCTCTTGATCTTTGCCAGAAACATATCTTTCAAGGTATTCACGTTCTAAAAAAATTTTTTTAATGCCACTATTGTTAATCAAAGTTCAATACGAATCACGAAAACAATGGTTTTTAGACTTATAAAAAATAATAGAAAAATAAAACATCATAAAATCTCAAAGAATATACAGACATATGTTTTTCGGAATTATTTCTTTTTTGAACAAGAATTAATTTCTTTCTTCTCATAGAAACGATAAACATGAACACATCCATTACTGAGATTTTCACTTCTAATGAGATTCATAGAATAGAACAAGCATAAGATGAAACTGTTCTGAATTTTATTCTTTAGATAACAGCTCTTCTAAAGAATAACTGATGAGTACTGTTATTCATTATTATAAGAGAACATTGAAATAAGTATCGAGAAGACGAACAAGAAAAATTCATGATAGATATCGAAGTAAGAAAACACATCGTTCGATCGCGAAGTGTAAGAGAATCAACTAAAAAAATTAATTAAGCTCTCACAGAGAATAGCACTGATTTCGTTGCTATTGAATATCTTTCAGGAGCACTTACAAAGCATGGAATTACGGCGACATGATCTCGATCAAATTGTTACGCAAGGTCGTCAATTGTCAAGTCAATGTGATGGACAAACATCATTAAAAATCAATGAAATTACAAATCGCATTCAACAACAATGGACGAATCTTGAACAAAACTTACAAGAAATTATTCGACCGTCAAGAGAAATAGTCGATCATTGGAGACAATTCAATACATCCTATGTTCATTTACTCGATCGACTTGGTGAACTTGAAGCTAGATGGTATACGATTCAACGAGATAAATTTACCTCAGATATCGAATCGCTTCTAGACAAAACAAAAGTGAGTACGAAAACAAGATTTTATTTCAAGTTAATATGAATATATAGAACTGTACTCATGCATAGTCGAGGTTTTTTCTGAAAAAAAGAACAACTTCGCAGCAACTGTTCATCAACTATTATATTTCGCAGAGAATTTCATAATCGTGAGAGTAACACGATGAGATGATCTAGACAGATGGATCAGAATTCTTTTATCTAGCAAACATATCCATCCATCTAGCTATCCGTTTTTAACGAAATATCTCTTTCTACGTGAAATCAATATACTTCTAACACGAATACGGCATTATTAAACATAAATCACCAGAAAATTACCCTACAGCTATAGTTACATTCAAGTTGAGATCTGTATTTTGACCAATGATAGCTTTTATACATCTTTGAACCAGCTAGGCACGAATATCTTGAGAAAAATATTTTCAAAACTTGATTAGCCATCGATGAACGAATATACTCAAGACATAGAATGTGTGTTTATGGTTCATGTATCAATAATACTCGTATCGAAACTAGAAAAAAACAATAAAATTCGAAAAGAATCCAACTTTTACAACTAACGTCGATACTCTAAAGTAGATCTGTAATCATCACTAACCGAAAAAGACAAAGCATATTCGTCGATGTTTCCTTTTTCATAATGGAGAGAATAAAAAAAAATATTCTGGATTTGCTGACTGTTTCATAGTGTTTGTCATAATTGATACCATCAACAATTCGAAACTTAAGTTTTAGTTGTCTTAATTTGCTTTCATACGATTTGTATAATGAATTCTATGCATAGAATGTTCTTTGTACATTTCTATATAATCGAGGATGAATTAATTTAGGATTTTCAACACCGTCTTCTACAAATCGATAATGAAATAGCAAGATTATATGAACGAGCTCAAAAATTAGGCCATTGGTTACCTGCAATAGTTGCTAAGAAGATAGACACACAATATTCTGTTGTAAAAAATCAATATACAGAATTATGTACACTTCATGAAAAACTTCAAACTGATTGTAATGAATTGAAACATCGTGAAAAAATCTATCTGGATTATGTAAATGAATTAACACAAACAATAGGTCATGTTCAACTTACACTTAAATCTCAACAATTAACTGATGAAAATGAAATTAATAATTTGAAACAACTTCATGAACTTCATACATTGCTTATATCAAAACATGATCTAGTTGAACGTTTAAATTCAAATGAATTTATTTTATATTTCAAACGTGCTAAACATTTACATGAGATTATGATTGAATATTCACATTCGATTGAATCAGTTAAAAATCGTATCAAACATCTTGAAATAAATCAATATAATAAGCTTAATTTTGATAAGCGTTGTCAGAAATGGAACGATTATATTCAAGCTGTCGAACAAAATTTATCAGTTATACAACAAAACTTACGTACGAATTATCAAGGTCTATTAGAAATCGATGCAAATCTATCAAATACAATCAATGATTTTAATCAGCGACAACAAGAATTAATACAATTAGTAAATGAAGGTAAATTATTAATTGATCAAAATTTAATTGTTGATCAACAAACATTTTCTAAACTTGAACAACGTTGGCATGCACTTATGAAAACAGTCTTAAGCAAACAACAAGAAGTTAAAGATATAATTAAATTATGGTTATCATATCAAAATTATCTAGAAAGTTATTATCGTTTACTTAAGAGTAAATATGAATTAGAACAAGAAAATTTACAATCACCAACTATCGTTGTTATTAATCAAATTAAACAAGGAACTTATTTAAATGCAACACAAAATGAAGAATTGAGAAATTTACTAGAAAAAGTTTATGAAACAAATCGACGACTTGCAACACTATCCGATATTAAGACACAATCTATACTAGAAAAAGAATGGAAGGATTTACAAAAATCAGCCGATGAAATGAATATCAGTATTAAAGAAAAATCGGAAACACTAATCGCGGTATGTAATTCAATTTTTCTTTCATCAAATGAAAAGGAATTCTACTGATTTAAATAATAGAATATATACGTATTGATTTTTTTTTTGTTATCTATAATTATTTTATTCTAGTATCGAAGAAATCCTCGAAAGGATAAGGTAATCAGTATAGATTAATGAACGCATGAATATATAAATATATATACATACATACATACGAGATGAGAAAATAATAAAAAAAAACAGATGCCATTATTAATTACTTTTGCTCATTTATTTTCAGCTGATGTACAAAAATTCTTGATTGATTTCAACGTTTGTGCATGCTGATTGATTCGCTCTTATTCTTTATAAGACGCATGATCCTTTCCTGTCTTTCTTACTTTCTTTTTGTATTTCTTAACTTTAACATAGCTCCCTCTAAATACCTTGATACCTACTCATATACTTACCATAGGTAATTTTGTTATGTCTTTTAAGTCCATTTACGTTCGAGACGTAGAGAGAGAGAGAAAGAAATTTTTCTAGTCAAAAGAAGTAAAAGTTTTCATATGAATATTTTAGTTTTACTTTTCATTTCTAAAAAATTCATAGTTTATTTTTTATTTCAATAGTTACTCATTCGTTATAATGATCTTGATCGATCATTGGATAATTTGGGTGTTTCATTAAAATCAATTCGTACACTTCAACAGCAAGCAGCAGATGAACTTGATCAATTTCTTTTACAATGCCAAGTAAATAAAACTGAATGTTATTAATAAAAAATAATAACGAGCAAATTTATCTAGAGTAAAGATCGTGAACTTATTCAACATCGACATGAACTACAACGTTTACGACAAAGCATAGCAGATGTAATACTATTTCTATCATTCAACATATGATTAATAGAATTTTGGTTTTTTGCTTTTGAAAAAATCTAGATATCAGTTAATCTACATCCGGACGATACAAATCAGTTAATGCAAAAACTGAAGTAACGGAAAATCAAGAACTTAGAGTTGATGTTTTCATAAGTTTCTTATTTTTACAGTTCACTTGAAATCCTATGGACTGACGCTGAACGTTCTATGAGAGCATTAATTGATAATCTGACGAAAAAACGTTCAGAATATCATGATTTTGAACATAAATATAAACGTCTCATGGATTGGTTTGAACATTTTCTTAGCGTTGAATTGAATCAACGTATTGACGGTCTAACACTTGAAGCGAGTCTTGATATATTAAAAAATGAAATACGAAATTTAATGGCTGATAAACGACGAAATGCTAATGATTTAATTATAGCAGCACGTGTGCTACAAAATCATACAACTGATCAATTACAATTACAAACTATGAAACAACAAACCGATCGTTTGGAGCAAATACTCAATACAATAGATGAAAATATTGAAAAAAGGTTTGCTTGCTTGTTTGTAGTTTATTTTCTGACTTCAGAATTTTTATCTTTGTTTCTTTTTCAGAATTAAAAAAACGGAAGTATTTCTAAAAGTGTATCATGAATTTGAACAAGGCTTAGAAAATCTTCGTTCATGGATGGATACTATTGAAACAAATCTACAAAGATCAGTATCAATAAATACATTAAGTTCAAGCGAATTACGTATGCATCAACAATCGATTGTTGTAAGTACAACTGACTATGTTGCATTTAACTTTTTGTGAAACCATGCATCTTGTATCCTAGACTCTATAAGAAATAGTACTGTCATCAAATATGCCCATACCTAGACTGTAGTATATGCAAATCATTTTGTTCGAATCATATTTCTAGAACATTGACCGGTATAAATTTTCAAATGCTTATATTTTTTTCATGTTCAATATAGATCATGATGAGTAAAAACCTTGATAATTCAACTATGGAAGACTATCATGTCCTTAGTATTGTGACTGAAATTATATAGTGAGAAAAAAATGTATCTCGTAAATGTTTCCTTTCATCAAGTTCTTTTATGAGTCACAATTACAAGAAAACATGCACTTAATTATAGTTGATTGGAGTAACGTACTTTTTCAGCTGGACTAATCTTGATCCAGTGATAATCAATATATAGTCGTTATTCGGTTGGCATGAATTAATCTTCTGAGAACTCCATACTTATTTTTCATCGTTGGATATGTGTTTTGGCTAGTATTTCAGCACCTTTGAATTAGAGAATTTCGACAGCAAGCACTCTCTTCATCATCATCAAAAGACGAATCTATATCATTCAAAATGAGATCAAATCTCAAGATTGTCTTCATAAAATTTTCTCCGAACGATATCACACTTGAAAGATAACTATATGTACATGGGTAGCTGACAAGAGATAAATAAAGTTGACTGACTGTAACGACGTAGATATTTGATGATTAAGTCATAAAATTGATGGATTCAAAAAATTCTTAGCGTATACTACGGCTGAATATTTAACTTTTACAAAAGCAACCAGTTCATGGTCATAGTATAGTGTGTAATTGAAAGTAATCTTCATTTCAACTATCATAAAAAAATTACTAATCTAGTTTATTAATTTCCGAAACCGAGAAAGTATTAAGGTGTGCCATCGAATACACACAATTTGATATTAATCTATCTTTCATGCTATTCAGCTTTGATAAGAAGTCGACATAACCCGATTATCAGCCGTGCTTGAAGCACTATGTTCAAAGAATTTCAACATACTCCATTGGCTGATCTTTGCTTAGTCAAAATCGTCGATATTTTATGACAGTACAATTTTCGAATCAGAAATAAATAAAATATAAACTCTTGTCCCGAATGATATACGTAACTTAGTTAATCGTCATGATTGACACAAAAACACAAGACTGAAGTCATATATTTTTAATATTGTAGGTAATCGAAGCAGACGTAGAAAAACATAGCACTATGGTTAATAGTGTGCTTGCACTTGGTCAAAATTTATTAAGTGAAAAAGAGATTCGCTCAAGAATTACCAGTTCTGTGCCACGAACGATTCAGTCGATTGAACAGCGTTGGAGCACACTGAAGGATTTAATACGAAAACGAAAACTTGAGTAAGGAACTGTCGTTTTTATTTAATTTCACATTCGTTCTAGTATAATAAATTAAAATATTTACTAAATAATAATTAGATTGGAAACAGTTCATGTATCATGGAAAAGTGTTGATGATGCAATAAAACGTGCATTAAAAATGATTACTGATCATGAACGATTTCTTAACGAAGTTAAACGAACATGTGGACAAGGTTTGCAAGGTGTTCGAAGTGAATACAAAAGTCTTGAGGTACGATTTCAAGAATTTTCACCATCAAAGTTCTTATTTTACTATTTTTAAAATTTTCAAGAATTTCAAACGAACATTAGATGATGATGAAAAAGATATTCAAAAGATTACAGACAATTACTCGGAAATCATTCGTCTTCATTCAACAGCAGATTCTTCTGGTGAAATTCGTTCGAAAATCAAAGAAGTTAATACTCGTTGGGAAATATTGAAGGGAATGGTACATGAAACAATGAAAAATGTAGAAAATAAAGACAAAACATTCTATTTTTTACTTCACAATTTTACGTACTATTTTAGCTTAAGTATATGCTAAGTGTACATGGTGATTTTCAATTAACACAAGATTCATTGGCACTTTGGCTAACTGATTTAGATGTACTGTTAACTAATCTCGAACATCTATCAGAAGCGCCATCAATTGAAAAGATTCGACAATTAGATGTAGAATCTTAAATTTGAATTTATATTGATTAAATACGTGTATCTGTTTTTTGCTTTTCAAGGATATGGATCGAGAGATTCAAGAGAAACAAACGAAAATTGAATATGTTCGAACATGTGCCAATTATTTACTTAGTAAAACAGTTGATGCAAGAGGTTTAACCATTAACATGAATGAATTAACAAAATTCTGTCAACAATTGAGAGATTTGACCCAACGTATTAAAAAATTGAAACAAAAATTGGTGAATGCAAGCGAAGTAAACTACAAATATATATATATATTTAATGCATTCATTTTATGAATACTTTAAAATTTTAGCGTCATTTGGATTTAATCAGTTCTGTTTGTTCGTCACCAATTCATGAAACAATCTATTCTACACCATCAACACATAAACGTTTAGCTTCACCGACTCCATCGAGTAAATCTGAATCGATACATTCATTCATGTTGTCATCTTTCAATTTATCTATAGGATCTCGTTCACCTCAACGTTATCTACGTTCACGAGATCGAGTTTTTCGCTCGTACGATCAAATCGAGTGGGGTGATCAATGTCAACGTGCTCAAGAACTTCTAGCTGATTTCGAAAATATTCTTATTCAAATTAATGGTGATTTTCTTGCCAAAGAAGAAACAATTTGTTCTGAAACACCAGCTGGTGTTCATGTTGAAGACTTACCAATGGAGTTTACATACGTAAATATAAAAAGAGTTTTTCTTCAGCAATTGAATTTCATAAAAGAAAATGAACATTAAATAATAATTCCTTCTTTAGACTCGAATATTAACAACAACACGTCGAAAGATTGAAGCATTACGTGAAGTAATCAAACAATTGAAACAAGAACTAGGTCCCATGTTAATTGACGATCTTAATAATGATCCAGCGGTGCTTGGTAAGAAAGTTCTAGAATTAACATCATTTTCATTGAATTAAATGTATATTTTTAATAGATATTTTCGATAAATGGACTCGTTTACAAACATTAGCTGAGCACAAAGATGAACGTTTAAAAGAAAATCGCATAAAATGGAAACGTTTCAAACGACAATTAGAAGAACTTGAACAAGCAGCTGAACAGTTTTCCAAAGTAGATAATTTATGTAAGCAAAAATATTACTTTTCTTATGTGAAACATGATCTTAAACGAATGTAGATGTATAACGGATAGAATTTTTTTCGATTCTTTCTCCTGAGATCATAACAAGCATTTTCATGACAATGTTTCACACGTTATTGACATGAACTAAGCAGCATTTCATTCAAAGTAACATTTAGATTTCGAAATGCGTTTTTTTATGAATTATGGAGAATAAATTAATTTTTGAATGCTGATGAAAACTTTCAAGACACTACTCATAGACTCCCATCAATTGGAAGACACTTAGATTTGAGCTCTTCTCTGTACTAAATCTTAGACGCTGCTCTGCCTAAATATTCATCGAATGTTTTATTTCATGATAGAATAAAAACCATGACTGTGTCTTCAAATTTCAGAAACAAACTAAGGTCATGACTCATAACGCCAAATTGATGTTCAGTGTATTCGAAAAATTACAACTAACTAAATATAGAAAGCATTGCTCATGAAATTTTCATTTCGTCAATTTTTACAAAATTTTTAAAAAAGAATCAAATATTGTATTTCTGAAATTTAATCTGAGATCAATTGTTTTTATAGTTCGACTGAAACTGTAGACGATCGTAAAGAATAGATTTTATTCAAGATTGAATCAATTATCAGAGAGAAAATCACATTCACCGATTAAAATTCACTTTTAAAATGTATGTCAATAATAAAACTTTTTGAGACACGAACATAAATGAACATGTAGCTCGTTATCAAGAACAATCAAAAATCGATGTCGAGCACACTTAGTGACTACTACACAGTAAAAAGAAGACAATAATCCTAATGGGATAACTGAAAAATCGACTCAACAGACAATAAAAGTGTATCTCTCAGTATCAATTGAGTAACGAGAAATTTGCTTTGGACAGCTAAATCTTATATAATCGTCTACTTTCTAATACGAACTACATTGACAATTTGATTGCTTTAGTACTTCGAACTCTTTATTCTAAAGCCGATGCACATCGTGATCAAGTTCAACGATTAGGTTTCACATGATAATTATACAATCATCTTGTGATGGTTGTTTTTGTAACGCATGATTTATATACATATTTATATGTTTTAGATGAATTACAAGCACTTCTACAATCAACTATTGATCTAGCTGATCAATTTAGTGATGGAACAAGTGAATGGCTATTGATTGATCATCGTATTCAATCGATGAAAGAAAACTTTAACTTTTTATTTGCCAGAAAAAATCGTGAACATCGAGAAATAAAAGTGAGTTTCTATTTTTATTTTGAAATATATTTTTCATAACGCTAATCAAATATTGTTTTATTTTTCCGTTAGACAAATCTTATTCAAGCAGAAGATATAAAACATGCTATGCTAGAAATCAATTCAAAATTAGATCATCTGGAATATTTAAGTCATTCGTTAGAACCTGTCGATGAAAGAGAAGCGAATCTGAGTATTAATCGAACAAAACTCCATCGTTTTATTCGTATTCATGATGATCTTGAAATACTTCACGAACGTCTATCAACTATAAACGATCGTTTAAAATGTCTTCTATCTGGTGATCAACTTCGTCTAACAAATGATTTGAAATTAATGTTTGATCGTTTGAATTCAATAAAACGAATCGTCAAAATATATCTCGACCGTCTAGAAAAATTACTGGCAACAAATGAATTACATGAAACATTTTCATCCATGAATCATTCACCGATTAGAACATCGAATAGCAATCTTCAAGTAAGAGAAAAGATTGATCAAGAAATAGTAAACATATTTTATTTTATTTCATGAATTGTTTTTATGCTTTTAGCGTGTTTATCAATAATTATTTATTGTCTTTTATTTATTTCAATCAACAGTGAACATTTGGCTTTTTTTTTTGTCGATTTTTATTCTTGAAAAACATTTTGCTAGTTATCTGAGTTTTATCATCATAACATTGCATGGTGTGAATTTTGTCTTTTTTTACGTTCTTCCATCTTCTTTCTTTTTATTATTGCATAAGTATGCTTTTCTTTTCTGTATACGAATATATAATAGTTTTGAAAAAACCTATAGCAAATTCATGAGTTTTATTAAATTGAATTTGTAAATATTCAATTTAACTCGATCGTTCATTGATCTTTTGTAGAAAAATAATGCAAAGTCGTCGTTTTTCTTTTCTTAACAATGATCAATGAATAATGGATAAACTTGATTAGTTCGATCAATCATCTTCTTATTTTTCTGTTCATGAACGAAACATGTTCTAGAAACATGATTACTTCGAATAACCAAAAAGAACTAGAGCACCGATAGTTTGTATCGACCGTCGATTTTGTATTCTTGGACAAAGAATTGTATACATTGCATCTTCTATTGTGTGCAAGCATACTTGTACATATGATACGACATAGTACCGTCGTTCAAAGCGAATTTGTTCGATAGCGCTAGTATGCCTATTTAAATGATGATCATTTTTGTTCAGGTATAGAAGAATCCAATCGATAATTCAATGAAAAATATATGAGGATTTTGGAAAGTTTTCATCAAGAATCAATTTGTTAATTTAAATCGACAATTTTCATCAATTTAAAGCACTTAATTTGAATCATGTTGACGAGTTCTAGTTTTCTCAGATAGTAGTAAGTAAATCATTAATTTGATTAAAATTTAGGTTATATTTTTTAATACAGTACAGTATTTCAAATGTAAAACATAGATACAGAATGATAATGATTGGTGATAAATCTTATGCATAGTTTAGCATGCACCTTTAGTGCTGGCTCAAATCGAAATTGCTCAGACGCTTGATTTCACTACTGAAAATAGTCGTACAATTGAAGTCTGTGCCCAAGTATACTTATGTGGGTGTCTTTTCAAAATGCACCAATGCCAATTGTTGAATTAGCGTAGACTCTGTTATGATTGATACTAGTATATCTTCAGAATAATATAGTAGAAGTGTAAGTAGACTTTAGTTCGATGAGACTACCGTAATTACTGATTTCAAACTCTTTTGACTATAATTACTTTACCGAAATCATTTGCATTCAACACATGTCTATATGATGATTTCGTGCATGATTCACATAAATTCTTTTGTTTCAGAAGAAATTCAGACTTTATTGTTGTCACCCCTGACTGGCCCCATAACTCGTCCCATGCTAGCTGGTCCCATATAGTTGTGTCCTAATTCGTCCCATATTAAAAACGTCGATTGCAAATTAGTCCGATTCTACGTACGGCCCTGATTAGTTTATCAATTCAGACATATAAAACAATATCCGTTTATAATATATTCTGTATCAAGTTTCATATAAATAAGAAGAGAAAATTGAGTACATTTGTAGAAAAGAACAAAATTTAGACGAGGACTTTAATTTTTTTTTATTAACCATCACTGTTTTGCCTGATTTAATAGCTAATACAGTTGGAGTTATGAGGCTGTTTTCATATGCGTTCCTTAGTTCAAGAAGTTTTTCATCTATTTTGTCATATAGTGTTCTTCCACTTGTTGTAAATCGAAACAAGTTAACGAAAAATAGCTGCTATCAAGATATGAACAAAGGTTAAATTATCTATACTATCTCCCACATCGTATACAGGTTCAACGAACTCACCACGTTACCAAATAAAGTAGCAAGATGTCACCCTCACTCATGCTACTAATACTAATTTTAATTTAAAAAAACTAATCAGAGCCGTAAGTAGAATGGGACGAATTCAGAATCGACTTTTTTATTTGGGACGAATTAGGACACAATAATATGGGACCAGTACTGGGTAGACCAACTTTATTCATATGCAGAGGAATGTGCTTATGACTGAATTAATTAAACTCTTAATTATGTTAGCTATCTCGATCTATAATTCTTTTCTATTGCGGTTAACATAGACTATATACAATCAAGAGCTACATTGCACTAGATTTTCATGGTTCAAATGATACTTGTATCAAAACAAAGTCATAACAAAATGTCTTCGTGAAATTATTTTAAAACATCTGTCAGTAAGAAAAAGTCGGCGAATCCAGTTCGCCTATAATATTACAAAGAAAAATCATTTTAAAATACAAGAGATGATTTTACTGTTGCGATTGCGTCCTCCAGAATAGACAACAAACATATTTCATGTTGGTATGAAAGAATTGCATAATACGAAAATGATTGTTTTGTTTTTCTTGTATTAATAAAAGGAACAAAATCGGTTACTTCTAAAAAAATGTAATAGAACCATGCTTTTGATTATTTTTTTCTATAATCAAGATATTTCATGTTTCATTAAATTTCAGCGTCAGTTGCTCTTCATTTATTCGCATACGAAAACGAAATTTATTCGCAAGTGATGTATGTCATGGATTCCTTTGAAAATGAGTCTAATGTAAAATGCGATTGAATCATTTTTCGCAATATGCCGTGTTGCTTTCTATTCCTATAATGCGCATTTTAAGCATCTAAGCTTTTTTCCATATATATTAATGAATAATGAGCTGCACGCTTACATTTCTTCTCTCCGGACAAAATATAAAGACTTCAGTTTCATACTATTGGTTGCTTGTTCGAAAACGCTTACTTCATTCAAGCTATTTTTTGTTGGCTTTTTCTTTTCAAGTTATGCAATATTATATTTGAATAGATAGAACGATTGTTTCTTAAGGAATATTATTCAGAATTTCTCTAACGAACTTATTGGAACGAATAATGAAGTTGATATTTTCCCCAATGTCGAAAACTTTTAGACCCTATTGAAACTACGCAGTCTTATGATTTATTTAGTAAATCCATTTCAATCCTTATGCTGCCTGATAAATTGTATAGTTGCTTTGATTTAATATCCTTTCGTTCCTTCATCGTTTGATGTCTGCATACACATGAATGAGAAAAATATTTTTGTTTCTTTCGATTCCTTAGGTAAATTGATTGCAACCACTGTGTTGATCACATTTTTCTAAAAGTTGATTGTACCTCGAAGCTATAAAAAGAAATCGTCTCTTATCATTTAGAGAAATTTCTGTATCACAAGAGTAATTTAATGTCGAAAAAAATTCGAACAAACATGGATTTAACTCCCAAAGGTAAGCTGCTTCTATGAAGTTTTATTCACATTATGTTTTGCTTTCGATATAATCTTAGAATGTGATATACTTACCGCAAATGCTGACTTTACAGAGCAAGGTAAAAGATACTTTATCAGCTACAGACACTGTGCACTATCATTTGTTTTTATAAATAGAAATCCGAGAGTGGCATGCGGTATTTTATACTAATTACATTTCTTTAATCAAACAAGCAAGTTGAACAACCGATCTTTGCTTTTCTGTATAGGACTTTCTTCGTCAATATCCTTCAGGTAGACTCGATAAAGAGACATTTATCGATTATTACCAGAAGTTCCATCCACATGATGAAAAAGACATAACGTAAAATATATAGCATACGTATGACTAAACCGTTTATTGATAATATTTAGAGAAATTTTCGATCGAATCGATGTAAACGATGACGGTACAATTGATTTCAATGAACTTCTTGTACTGATAGCCATTAGAAAGAAACTAGGCAATTTGGAAAATAGACTGGCATTTGTATTCGATTTGTTAGTTTTCATAGATTATTATTGATTGTGTTGCTTGTTTCTATTAGTTCGTCTTTTTTTCTCAATTAGATGGGATGATTCTGAAGATGGACATATCGATCGAAAAGAACTAACTAATTTAATATCTGCTATGGTAAAATTATCTCTCGATCTTATCATTCATTCGACAAAAAAAAATCTCCTTGTTTTTTAATTTTCATTCTTTAGTATACCCGCGCTGGAATAACCGATCAAAAAGGTGTATGGGATCCAAAGAAACGTGCTAAAGAAATAATTGCCAAACTAGATGTGAGTGGTGATAAAAAACTAAGTAAACAAGAATTCGTTAATGGGTACGATGTTTAGAACCGAAATAATTGATTAGTATTCTTATTATTGGTCTCTTTTCAGATGTATGAATGATTCGTTTATTTGTGAACTGTTACTTCCACGCTGTTAAATATGAATACATATTATTGTGCTTGTGAGAAAAGAGAACTAGAGAGAAAAACTTAATGCACTTCCCGCTTTTTTTGTTTTAAAAGATTTTCTCATTACTTTGAAGCAATATTTATTTAAAAAAAAGAATAAAACGAGAAAAATCTTAGTAGAAGAGTAACATGAGTATTAACAATTGCCAATACTTCGTCGAAGTTTTATTGAATACCATAAGCCTCTATAAAATTTTGTTCATTATTAGACGTAGATAAAAACCTCTAGCGACTAATAGGTACTTATTTCTAGGTATTTCATTATGTTACTATAATTTGTTCCATATGAAAATATGTTCAATATTGGTTTGAACTCTCTCTCTATACTGTGTGTGTGTGACTTCTACCATGTGCTCATAGGAATTAAGTTTACTTTTCTGTGAATGAATGAGTGTGCATATCAAGAGAACAACATAGAAAAACACAAGCTAAGCTGAAAGTCAACAATAAAATCGATGCTTGAAACAGTATCAAGATTGATTTACGCTTAGTTTGATTAATTAAAACTTTGACATTGAACAGATTTTTCAAGCAACTACATGACATAGTTTTATTTTTGATATTTCCAATAGAATGGAGTCTAGGTTAGAGAAATAAATGTTCTGATTTCTAGAGAAAGGAAATTGAAATAGTTGAGCTCAGTTTTCTTGATGTATTCATTGCGATGACAAAGAATTATTAAATAAAACAAAAAATACAGTTTATCTTCTTGTATCCGATTATAATTTTATTTAGCATTCAATTAACAACGAAAACCGAAGCATTAAGAATGATGTCCTGGTTTATATGTATCATATTGAATTGATGCTTTTTCTTAGAGTCCTCATTTGAGTGTTCTCTTATAGTTGATCTCATGATTAATTATTAGCTAAAATAATATCAATCACTGTTTTTCTATGTCTGAAAAATATGACACTATCCTACATAAACTCACACTTAATCAAGCTTTCTTATTTTTCATTTACTCGAAGACATTTAACTGCAGTACAAACTTCAAAAAATGACAGCATTTAGCATCTATAGTACTCTATAAAATTTAGAGAAAACAATATTTTCCTCATCATTTAAATGACATGTGTTCCTCTACTGTTCTAGGCAAATTTAAAGCCTAAGAAACGAGCATGCATGATACTCCAATTGCAGTAACGATTCATAAATCTAATTGGAACTATTTTCATTTGAATTCTGTAGATAATTGAATTTCAATAAAGTTTCACAGTACGAATAAGAATGTTGCTTTTATTCGTGTGAAAGCTACGAAATGACCAAAAACACATTTCATTCGAGAAGTTCGTTTTGTGTCAATGGTCTCATCGAACACAAATAAATTTATATCAACAGACATATCCGCTTCTTCACAGTTAGTTGCATGCACGATGTTGAAATTAGTTACTGATGTGATATTTTCCTGTGAATTTCAATCGTTGCACATTTGAATGATTACTCTGAACCTGATTGTTTTCTATTCATACATAGTACGCTTTTCGTGCAGATTTCCATATCCACATACACTTGAATCTTAATTAGAACTTCATACCGATATGAAGTGTGACTGCTCATCACAAGCACCTTAGAGACGAAATATTTATGGAAACGGATTTTTATTGTAATTATTTTATATGCATCTGCTCTGTTTTTATCCATTAATAGAATCGACTATTGTGTAAAAGTGGTTTGAGAAAAATTCGACGATGTATGTATCGTTATTAATATCATGTTTGTTTTAGATAGATTCATTGACTTGCATGACACCACCTAGATATTTTACTCGAATATTTAAAACTATGAAAACACACAGTATTGTGCATTGTTTCCAGGCGACAAAGGCACACTCCTCATTAAGATAATTTTCTTCTGATTTGCGTCGGAGTCATACCGCTAAGGTGATTGCCAATGCAAGCTTCCATATTGTTATCGTCGAAAAATATTTTAAAAGAAACATGTATGAATCGAATCAGTAGATTTATGTTACTTTACACAATGGCAATAGTTTAACATCCATATATGCCTGTTCCATGACAATAAAATAAAATTGTCAGAAACTGTCAAAACAATCTTAGGGATTGATAACAAATTATGTGCTGTTCTTCCTTACATTGTTATTGATTGACTACTTTATCTTCCATTATTCATACAATTCAAGCCTTAATTCAGTCTTTATTTTCCAAGTGTGATTGAAAACAATACATGAAAACAGTAAATACAGGATCAAGATCAATACGAAAAATCATCAATAAACTCAGGCTAAATATTTTATGTTGACCATTCTATTCAATCCTGCGTTCGATAACACGTTTTTCTATTAACGATGGACTGATGGTGCACCGTGAGACATGTTGGCAATAGTTTCAAGAACTAACAACAAATGGCGCTGATCAATGTTGGATGTACCAGTATACACATCGATGAACAACAATAATGAAGGCGTTGTTGAAGTAGTTTTAGATAAGGCAATGAGATTGCTAGTTACCAACGTCTACAACCTATATTATGCTTCTCATCCGTGATAAACATCGAATCCTAATCAGTTGCAACTATTGTCAAACTTCAACAGACGTACTACGATTGCAAACACTTGTAGGTCATCAAAACTAAAATCTCTCTCCTACATTTCGCTCGTATGAAAATTCAAACAGAAAACTGTCAACTTCTTATCATGTTTTCCTTGTTTTTCCTTTAATATTCATTAAGAATGAACGAGATAACAGATTGGTTTGTATACAGACCAGAGATCCGGAAATCGCCGAGTTTACTCGCCTCGCCTCGCCTCGCACCGCCACGAGGCGAGGCGAGTCGGTATTTTCTAAACCGTGGCGAGCACGAGTTGACTTTGTAAATCGCCGAGTCGACTCGCCTACACTTAGAATATTATTTTTGATGAATAAATGGAAAATCTTTAAGGATATCTTTCGATTTTATGCAGCTCTTTCTAAGCGTTTCAATTTGTAGTGAAGTTTATCAGATCGGGACAATAACTTAGTGTGCAGGGTGTCACAACGATCAGCTTAAAAAAGAAAACTGTATATCTCTACAGAGTGATGAACAAAATTTCTGATTTTTTTTGTGATGGTAGAGGATACTTCCAAGCTTCTATTCAAGTGGTAGCAGCTTATTAACAGACTTGAAAGCTAGCATCATCTACTTGAACATGGAGTTTGACCTTTCCCCAACACACTTCTATCAGTCATCAACCACAAAAAATAGAAACATATGCTAAATTTTATGCACAAATTCCACTTCTTAGAGATTGTTATACTGATCATTTTGGTTAAAATATTGTTCTATTTTCTTCAAGAACTGGCGGTATCAGAGTCAAAGTACTAGAAAATGTCAGATGCTTGACTAGCACTATTTGCCGTTCTCCAGTATTTTGACTCGGGGAACACCTCTTCTTGATGAACATGGAACATCTGTTAACCAAAATGATCAGCAAATAGGACCTCTAAAACTATGATTCTTCAGTAAGTTCTCGAATAGCGCTGCTAATTTGTTCACTGTCCAGAGGAGTATTTTATCAAACCTCAACTAAAGTCACAGGTGTTTTCAGATCTTTTCAGTACAAACAGATTTTAGAGGATTTTGCGAAGTTAGATAAAATAGAGAAAACTCAAGAATTCAAATAGAGTATTATATATTTTTGAAAATCTAAGAACAGGGGAATTCGCATCCGATTATAGGAACCCCAAATTTATAGTTTATCTGTCGCATAGGAATGTGAATTTTTATCTTTTTAATTCATGATAATAAGTCTAATTGATGTTATTAAACCTTTTACTGAGGAATAAAAACTTTGAAGTATCTCTACCATTAGAAAAAAATTAGTTTATTTGATCATAATCCTGTGGACCTTTGCAGTTTTCTTTTTGCTAGACGACTTATAGCACACTCTGGATACACGTATTTTTAATTATTCAGTCTAGCCCAACTATTGCACTGACGCAGTTCTCATAGCATTGTTTATACGCTCAGTAAAAAAATGAATGATCTTTATTTATTTGATTATCATTAATATGTTTCTTCTTTTACCTTATTTAAATGTATAAAATGTTCTCTATTTGATTGTATAAAAGAAAAGGATAGTGATTGTTATGGGTGGTTGAAAAACTACTTAAAAATAACTATTTTATTATAAACTCTAGGCAAGTTGAGGCGATGGTGAGTCGGAGTCTGAAAAGGCGAGGCAGCAATGAGCAACTCGCCAGCGTGACGAGGCGGTGACGAGTTGCTTTTTTCATTGACTCACGGATCTCTGATATAGACATTCATGCAAACTCGTCGACATAAGAACTTACTCATTATTCTAATGATCACTAGCTGTCTTCATAACGTTTATAACGATCACCGAACGAGCCGTATCTATTTCATTCGTTCGTTTTGCTTTTTATTCAAATAATAATCTGCCTTATCGTGTTCCTGTCTTTATCCGTTTAACTTTGCATCTTAATGTTGTCAATATAAAGATTACTGGAGTGTCATATGCATGCATGGCGCAGACATGTTGATCAGTGTCTTGACCATGCCTAGTTTACTTTTGCAATTAGATGCTGCTTCTCTCTACTATCTACTGCGAAACTGCACCAAGTTGAGTACATCTACAGGCTTGACAATTCGAGCCATAGTTAGTGTACCAGATTGAATCCAGCTGTGTTAATTTAACACTGTGAAGAGGAAAATGTTCGAAAACTGTTGCGACAACATTCATACTGATTGGTGACAATGAATAAAATGTCATAGTTTCGTAGGCTCCAATTCGATGATTTGTTCAGCGCTTTATAAATTTCGTGAATGAAGTCTATGACCCTTTGCCAGTATTGTGAATTGTGCAGTAGAAGAAAGAGTCGTTATTCTTTAAAAGCTTTTTGATTTATTCAAAAGGAAGAAAAAAGAATTAACCGATATTTATTGTAGAAAAAGAAATGTTTTATACGAATAGTTTCAACATTTAGTGAAAGAAAAAAATTCGATTAAAAAAGAAAGAAAAGAAATATTAGTAGTGAAGTCACAGTCAATCTGTTCTGAAGATAATTCAGTTCTGTCGGCATTTAATTGTTTTGATTTTTATGTGCAAGAAAGTATTTCTAAATATTGAACTATGATGTTAACAAGATACAACCAACAAACAAAATAGAACGTACCGGTGTATCCATATGAAAACGGTGAGTATCGAAACGACCATGACCACGATAGAATGAACCGAATCTGTTACACAAAAAAGAATCTCAATGTTACAGTTAAATCAATGATCAGTTTTACTTTGAATTGAAAAGAAGCGATTGATCAGTAACAACAGCCGAATCCGTAACTGTGATTGGATTATCATTAAATTTTTCACCTGTTGGAAATTTAAATTTGGCCATTTGAATTTCTGTATCGGTCAAACCTGCATGCGTGATTCGAGCATACCCAACACTAAAATTCGTTAATTCATGATTATAAAAATAAAAACCTTAAACTCAACTCTCAAATTTACCGAATCAAATTTTTATAGAGAATGTATTCGCACCATCGGTCTTTATCAGTTGGATCGATATCTTTTGCAGCTGAAGTTAAAGTATGATAATCTCGACTGTATGGTGCTGATGTTACGTAACCAAGAAACACCAATGGATTTGTACTACAATCATTACGGAACATAGAATTTCTTTGAATATTTTTAAGCCTACGAATATGAAAGAATCAAACCTATTCTTCATAATATCTCTCAATTTTTCAGCTTGTAATTTTCTATCTAGATCATCTCGATCATTGCCCATATGGACAATAATCACATCAAGTAGATGACTAGCTGTTTGAATGGTTGCAAGAATGGCCGGTGCAAGTTCCCCTAATGTTTTTCTTGTATAGATAAATTGACTTTTTATATTTGAAATATTTACCCTCTGGTGATGGTAATAGATAGTGTACAGATCGAACGATTGGATACTTCGAAAGAATGATACATCTACAAACTCGTGAATGTAACGTTTGTCCTCTAGTTCATGCAAATATACTCTACCCCCATGTATGATCTTTTGTTGACGGGCCAAAATCTGTAAACATATGTAATTTTTCTCCTAGATAAGAAGTTAAGTCATTATTTCCAAAAAAAGGTTTCGCTGAATCTGTCTCGAGAAGACCAATAACATCGGCATCTTAAAACACGTTTCAAAAACATAAAATAATAATCTATTTGATGAAACTTGACTAACTCGTATCGGCAAGGGCGGATGCAAGACGATCAAGACTTGGACGAGCATTATTGTCGTAGCCGAAATGAACTGTCCATACAGCAGCAGAAATATGTGTCGGCTAAATAGTTATAAGAAAAAGAAAATTTTATGACGGACATCGATCAAACAAATAAAATTACAACGAACATCTTCTGCTTGACGTAATGATGCTGATGGTAAAGCAGAATAACGTGAAAACGTACCAACACATGCAATAAGGAAGGCAATACCAAACGCTTAAAATAAACATTTTTTTACTCTTATCAATTCATAGTTTTATCATTCACAACAGAAATAGATGGAAACGAGCGATAAAAAACCTCGAGTGATTAATCTTTCTCTTTGGGGACCATGAGCATGATGTAGACTCAATTGGATTTTGAATAATATGACAAAATTCTGATCCTCAGTTTATTTGTGAATAGATTCAATATTTTTTCAATGATTACTATGAGTCTCCTGTGTTTGCTCACCTTAGAGATTGCTCCAGAGTCCAATCGTAAATTAGAAGTAGTTATTGTTTTGAAATTTTTATGTCTTTTAATAAATATATCGCTACATCTAATCGGTACACAATAAATAAACAAGGTCATATATAAAATTCTCACAAAGTTGTATTTTGACATATGAATAACGACATCGTCCGAAACTATTTCGATTCTATGACTATCTCTGTCTGTAAAATTTCTCATTAAATTGCACTGAATCAATCATTGATGAAGTTTTCGATTTTTCCCACGTTTTCTAAACTCAGTGGGCTCTATATAAGACACAATGTTTCGAATTAACAGTGATTTATCAGCAGAAAGATTTCCTATGTGAATATCTTGTCTCTGACCATGATTCATCCTCAATGTTACTCCTTTAATTCTTACCTGACCAAATTTGACGATTTGGCAAACTTATCGACGAAATATGGCTGCGTATATAAGTTCCTAGATTGTGTTCTAAAAGAAATAAAGAATGTTTATTTTTGAAAGATTCAACAAAATCTGTTTACTTGCAGTATAAACTCCAAAATAAAGACCAAGAAAGTTAAAGAATACTAATATATGAGATGTTTCCCGTGTTAATGTTCCGCCAAATGGAACGAAATTATAGGCACTTGTCCATACAGCATAAACAACTTGAACAATGTACGCAAAAGTAGCAACAACAAGAACACGTGCCGCAGAACCTCGAGCTATTTTGTCAAGTAACAAGGGAAGTGCTGATCCGACAAAAATACTTAAAGCAAGGCCACCTTTGAACAAAAAATTTAGATAATTATGGAATGTACATTTTGAAAATGATCACTTACCCATAAATGAAATATTTCCCCGACCGAAATATAACGAAATATATCCGAGAAAACCAACCGATGCCCACCATCGATTAGTTACAATACTAGTACGATTGAATGTAACAACACCACAAAATAAACCGATCCAAATGAGAAGTCTTCAAAAAATGAGAAGGAATAATTAAATGAGTATTACTTTTCGAATATTAGAAGAGAGAGCAATACTACAGTGTTTTTACCCATATGGAATCGGATCGAATGGTTGATCTGGAAAACCATTTGAAGCCCATCGACTAACCACTGATAGGTCACCAAACACCCATTGTAGAGTAAATAATAAACTACCAAATGCAATACCAATTAACAAGTAATTTGGTTGAAGATAATTTTCATTTGTCGATGAGCGCAATGGATTGGTACCTATGCGTAGAGAAAAACAAACATACGAAAGGATTTAATAATTCAATTTCATTCATTTAACATTTAGAAGAACAAAAATAAAATGCAATATAAAATTACATAGCATACCAAGTTCGTGATTTGATGAGAATGTCATCGATGATATTGATGGCAGTAGTTGCCACATCGCCTTGTCTATGGAACAAAGAAATAAATTTTTGTCAACATATGAAGCCTGTATGAGTGTCTGTTGTTTCAGTTGCCTATTCATTAGAAAATGGTTTTCGAATAAAATCTCTAATTAGTTGAAAAACAAAAACGAATTTCATCGGTGACTTTCTGAAGAAAGATCCATAGTGTTTGTAATCGGTTATGAACTTTTCTTTCAATGAACAACATCGTACTACATCATGTAAATGTTATCTTTTCGATGATCATACTTCCGTACACAGATATATAATTCTAATTCATCAGAATATCGAGCGTTCATGCTCACAAATGTCACAAATGAAAAATAACTGTTGAACGGTCTACTATTTTGAGTTTTAATTTCGTGTAGTGACATCGCTGATGAATGATTTTGACAATACATTCAAGTGTAATTAGGAACTAATAACAAGAAGAGAAAAGACAACTTCTAGAGATTTCAAATTTTCAAGTGAGTGTACAAGATTGATAAGTACCTTGAAAGGCTTCAGTTGATTTCAAAAGATTTTATTGACTTTTATGACTTCTGAAGAATTACTCAAGTTTGAATAGACGTCACAAGACTTCATTAAAGTTCATGACACATCAAAAGATTTCGAAAGCTTCCGATATTACTTGGACGCTAGAATAAATTGAAAATCAGCGTTCAACTTTTATACTAGGATAAGAACACTGCATACTCCTTAACTTCTGAATCAATCATTTTCTTTCTATTTTTGTCAACGATTATTGACGGAGAATGGTTCATAGAAATCAGTAGACTGACAAATTTTCATTGCACTTTCTCTCAATATGATTTCCTTGCATGAATAGCAAATAACTCGGTAAAATGTACACAAACACAGGCAGTAAAAACGAAATTTCCTTTTCTTTTTAAACACTTTCTTGTGAAAAATGTCTTATTCAGATGCTATAAGGTGATCGAATTGATTTGGAAGACAAAAATCTGATTACAGTATCAACTTTTCTTGAAGTATTGAATTTATATTTATTTTCAATAGTATTGTCTAATATATGTCTATCGATTGGAAATCCGATTACATCATTTCGTTCATTAACATCAATATAAAAATGATCTAAAACACACAAAGCCTTCTATGAAAAGAAAACTTTCACTCATAAATGGATTCATGAACTAAAAACAGATGCTCACTTAAGTATCTTTAAAATACTACGAATAAATGAATCAAAGAAAAATAATGCTAAAGGCAATATTTTCCATTGGGAGCATGATTCAAACTATCTCATAAGACATCATAAAAGAAACTCTCTATTTTTATTTTTTCGATCTATAGGATGCTTTGAAATTCACACTGTTCATACCTCGTACAAATTGATCAAATATGGCTCCAATACCAATCAAGAAATGTATGAAATTTGCACCAGTACTTGACCATGCTGGCATAATACTTAAGAAACAAACACGAAGACTGAGAAAGAAAAAAAGACTAATTGTCAATGACCAAACAACAATTGATCTAAATATCAAAGGCAAGGAATTTTTGCTCTATACTGTTCCAATAAGTATAAGATAAAAACCTATATGAATGATATTGAGTATTAAGACTTGTACAAAGATCAATCATAACAGCACAAGTACCACAGGAAAGTATTAGTAATCGAAGGAATGGGTCTTCGATTTGAAATGATAACAAACTAAGAATGACGAACAACCGAATAATTAATTTGCCAACATTGCTCTACACGATAAAATAAATGTCATGGAGAATATTTAGCAAAACAAACATCACCGACTTGAGTAATATTATTTATTATTGATGAACTTAGTATGATCGGACTTGCCAAACTAAGTATTAATATTTCATAACCATGAATAGCTAACTTGACCATAGGAAAAAACATAACCATGGGACCAATTCCGAAAAAGATTGTCCAAAATATATATCCTATGCAAAGAAAAGAATATATTTTCATATCATATTAATGATAGATAAGAGATCGAACCAAAGTATAATTCCGAAACGAATAAGCGTAAAAAATTCTTCTCCATAATATATCGAACATTGGGGGGAAGTTTCTGAACATCACCGAAGTCATAATTTTCAACGGCTTTTTTCCGATTTTTCATGAACATCTTTTCTGTATCTTGATCTGAAAGTTTATCATCACTTTTAACAGCTGCTTTTTGGCGTGAACGAAGTGTTTTTTCATCCATCTAAAGTGAACATTTTATTAATGAAGCGAATCTATTGTTAAGATAACAATCATTTGAATCAATCAAAACGAACATTCACATATTTCTTCAGATCCTTTTTATTGAATGTCAATTAAATCTGATAATCTATGGATTCGAAAAAGTTCAATTGACAAGTTATTAGAAGTCATTTCAAAAAGTCTTCCATCAAGTACGAATGAATGAAATAATGCGTGTGAAACAAATATTTTATTTTAAACTTTAATTGCACGGATGTTCACCATCCATGCTGCTTTTTTTTCTAATTTTTCTTTCAATTATTGTTGATAAGCGACATCTAGAACGTTACTTTTGAAATATGCAAAAGATCTGTGACAAACTGATTTCGTTGATTTTAGAGAATTAAAAGAACTAGTTCATGCAAGTGGCAGACTTTCATATCACATCGATACCAAGCACGGTAAATTTGATGTTTGATACATTGATTATTCCTAAAGCAAAAAGTTTATAGTCACAAACGATCTGACGATCCATCCGTGTAGTAGAGCACATTGCCTTGAATATAAAATACTAGTAACTTGTTTCCAGTTGTTACTTATTAATGAAGCTAATAAAAATATTATTCTTTCTTTTACTCGTGACTATTAGACAACAACATGTTCTCTTTTTTTCTCTGAAAATCAGAAAGAAAAAGAAAAAAAATTATAGTCCTAGTGGCTTCACTAACGAGTTGCGAATGTAATAGAAATGGTACTTTGTATGCAACTCAACGCAATCCAACATCTGGACGAATCAAAAAAATCTTTTACAATAAAAAAAATTTCTCGCTTGGGAAAACTACTTGGCGCAAAAGAGGTCTCTTAAGTCTTAAGTATCGATCTTTCACTGATATTCAAAATCAGTATGGTTATTAACCCATAACGCACTCATCTTATTGAAAAAAAAACATGCGATATGACAGCTAGACGTTCTCCTCAGTAAAATATCTTAATATAGTATCGATAATATTATGAAAATAATATTTGTGCCTATCGGCATAAACAGTGCTGTGATAGCACAGATGAGGAAGCTTAATTTGACTGAAACTGTCAACGGAAAGAGCGAAGATAAGTTCTCGTATGGAACAATGTTTTTCAGAGAATGGATTTTATCAAGTTTCGATCGGTTACGAGAGTTCGTCTTAATGTAATGAACATGATTCTAATGTTGGATCGGTCGGAACTTTAATCGAATGTTCCCGCTCATGTTGTCGTTTTCATGCCTTTTTTACCTAACATTTTGTTTTTTACTTGAATTTAAGCATCAAAAAGATTTTTTCCAGTTAATAGATTGCATTATATGAAAGCTTATTTACTGTCTTTGTTTAAAAGTAATTTAGATAATCAAGAATTGTATTTTTGTTAATGTTATTTCATCAAGTAGAATACTAAATGCGGCATTGGTAAACTACTCAAATTTACCAGAAACAACAATATTTTTGCATAGATCAATGATTTACAGTCTCATTCAACAAGAGCGCTAAATTACTTTCTTCTTTTAACATTTTACTTGAAACCATATGGACTTCGTTGTTTTTTTCATTGAGAAAAAAGAACAAACTATGTAACAATTAGCTTTTAACAACAATATCAATTTCATTTCTATGAATTGCGACAAATTGATCTCCAGAGACAATGATTAGTATTTGAAATAATGTCGAATGTCAGAATTCTCATCATTCTGTAGACTACTTCAGAAAGATGATCATTTCTCCATTACTTACACTTGATTGTTATCTAATTATGATAAAAAATATATAGTGCTATAATTATGTGTCATTTCTAATATAACCGTAGCGTACCATATTCTCATAACTACTTGCATCATTACATAAATCAGATGCCATTTCTCGTTGAAAAAGAAAATGTTTCAAGGGACATGTTTTGAGGCTCCGAAAAGAGTTGCAAGAAAATATAAATGTCGAGAAAAAGAATGTATTCGCACACATTTTCAATAGACATTTGAACACTTCCTCTGTTATTTATTTAGATGCATAGAGCACATCTATAAAATTTAACTTAAACGATGAAATTTAAACTGAAGTACGAGCTTAATATTGAATTTGATGAAAAATTTTCATGTAGTGATTCTGAAGGAACGAGACGCTTCTAGCTATCAATGCTATTCTGGTAAAGGCTTATTTTTTCTTGACGAATATATTTAACCCAATGATTTACATGACAGAGTAAGACATATTTGATAGGAAGACGATTTTTACAAAATTATCAATATAGAATCAGGAATCTTTAGAAGCAGTCAAACAAATAATATGCAGTACAATTCTAACCATGTTTTTTTCCATGTAAAATGATTATAGACGATTGATTATTGTATGTTGTCTTGAATAACTAATATATAGATATACATAAATATATGTATACATGTATATATATATGGCTTCGTAATCTTGTTTTTGTATGTCGTCCTACTTCAAACTATTTTAGTATTTCGATGAAAAAAAAATATACACATTTTAAAAGCCGGAAGATCGATCGGCAGCTTAATCATAGCATGGTATTGTGCATTATTATCATATTAAAAAGAGAAATATTATTTTTCATCGTAAGAATAAATATTTTATTCAAACTATCATGTAAAATTCTCGGTAAAATATCGTTTTACTTCATAGTATTCTTTATTTGAATTATTATAATTAACAGCATTTTCTTTTAAGAAATCAAAATGATGCAAAGATTTATTTGTATAAATTGATTTTGGCTCGGATAATAAAGTGGCCGAAGCGGATGCAGCGATTTTTCCTCGTCTCTCATGTGTCACTCGTTATTTGCAGCAGAGCATGAGCATACACACATATAGTAGACTGTTTGAAAATCATGCCATGTATTGTCAGAAATAAAGGGAACGGAATTGTTCGAAGAAAGTGCTAGTCATCATATTACTGATTGCCAAAAGAAAATCATATTGGTAATCAACATTCTCTGATCTTCATAGTCTTGATGTTAACCATTTAGATGAAATGGTGTACTTTGACAGACAGCTATCTCGAAAAATTGATTACTGTATCGTATTCAAAAAATGGCTCAGCAAAGTCTTTGTTTTTCTTGATTCATGTATGTATGATCTAATTGAATGATCATCATTTCAAGAATAATGTCATGCCATAGACGAAGGAGAAAAACACGACAAAACAAGTTCATCTGTGGACGAGATCAATATATTTGATATTTATAAAAGTATCACTAAAGTCATAAAGTAACAAAGTGTGTAGTTTTAGTGGAAAATGCAATCAAAAATATGCACAGTGCAATTCTGACCGTAATTTATAATAACATAAATGTATGTACCATTACATTGAGAAGGTCCTCTTTGGTTTAAATTATCGTTTTTATTGTTGTCCACTTCTTGTCTATACTCATCTGAAAAAAAAAAACAATTAAAAAACGAGTACATCACAAGAGTAGGAAACTCAAGATTACAGTGACGAGGTTAGCATAGTAATATGTACAGATGAAAAAACAAGATTCTACGTCTCAGTAAAAAAGTTGCTCACATAATTTCTGTGTAGTCTCAAGTGACATTGGTATATCAACGAAAAGGAAAAAGAACTCGACAGTGCTTACTTGTCATCCTTTCACAGATCTAATCGAACTTATTTCTTAGCAATCAAAACAAGAGTAGTTCTCTTTCGACATACAGATTCACTTGCGTAGCAATGCATCACTAATGGATGGAGATAAAAAAGATCTAATATAAGTATGTTGAATAAGTTTTGGTCCTCTTTTGTCGTCCTGTTTTCTTGCATTAAAGTAGCCTATCGACTATGGAACTTTATATACTTGTATGTTGTCTTTGTTTGTGACTGTTTTGCCGAGTAATTGGTAACTTCTCTTATTCTTTTTCTTTTTTTTATACCGTCACAATCAACAGGCCATAACTCTAGAGAGTTCCGCTTTTATTCTTACTTTTCTCTTCGTTGGAATTTTTTTTTCTATTTTAGTCAATCAATGCTATAATTGAGACTGATCAATTGATGTAAACGTTTTATTCTTTAGGTTTTTTCATTTCATGTACTAATAAGCACTATAATATGGTAAGATATCACAGTAAACGGTTAAGACAATACAAGCAATCCTATGCAAGTATATATATATATATATATATATATATATATATATATATATTAGATTACATTAGCAAGACAAATGACAACTTGTGTTCATGAAGACTTGTGTATATATTCACGAGTAGTGACGGGGAAACACATTTGACGAAGATACGATTTGTCTTAGTGAATAGTGCCGTGTTTTTTGACAGCACAGGCGGTCTTCTTCCTCTTTGTCTCCTGCTATTTCTCTCTTCTCATCAACTTCTAGACAGTCTTCTTTATTAAAATGTTTCTATGCTTTCTGCTCATTCCGACATACCACCGACGGCTATTCTGAGGAGAAGAGCGCAGAAAATGAGTGAGAGTCAGTGTGTGCGTACATGACAGTGACGACATCACTACTAGTGATCAGCGAAAATAGACAGACATTATAGCTAAGTGAACAATTGTATCACAAGTCGCTTTTTTTTTCATTTTTCCCATTACTCGTATATATATATATATATATCGACGAGTTGATGGTGGCAACATAGTATGTTTATAGTCTTTCTTGACAGTGTATCGTCCCGCCCCAACACTTTTCTCATTCTCTTCATTTAGATTGTTTAGTTCCCTATTGATTGATTGCATGGTAACGTGAAGAAAAGACCTACAAGTGAACCCGATTGCAGAAAAAAAAAGAGAAAAGACTTCCACGGAATTAAGGAGACATAAAGCAACTGAATAAATTAGACAACACAAAACTATAAAATATAAATCAATGACGATAGTGAAAAATTATATGATGAAGAACAAATATATTCTGTACATATCTTCTTAGTATTTAGACGATGTTCTCTACTTAGTTCATATCGTAGTTATTTCACTGTTTTATGTTTGTTACATTCGAGCGAGCAGAAAATTGTCAAATGAGTTTAGTTAAATATGTTTCAATTCATTCAAGATTATCTATTCATGTTTTTTTTCTCATTTAGCTAATAGTATTATTCTACTGTAGCTGATATTGATAATGATTATTATGTTTTTCCCTTTTCTTTTTACTATTTATCATTCTTCTAATTCTTGTGTTCTTTTTCAAAGATGAGTTGAATTGAAATGAATGGGCGCCGAATCATTTCGACTATTTTTTGTTCTGATTGTCCTATTATTTTATTCAGTACTTGCCGATTATTATTATCATCATCATCTGAATGCTAATCGACAATGTATTATTCTCAATGGTTTATTTACGCATACCCATTATCCATCAATACATTTTGCTCTTGAACAAGTCAATTCACAATTATTATCGCAAATAAATCTTGAATTTCATGTGAATGAAACCAAAGGAATTATCAATGTAAACTCTTATGAACGATGGAGAAAAGTAACGTTTAAAAAAAAGAATATATTCTTTGCTTGCTATTTAGTGTGATGTTGGTACTAGTGTGAAGACGTTTTTTGATATGATAAACCAATCATCATCATCACTAAGAGTATTATTTACTGATGCTTGTCAAAATGTACTTAGCTATATATCTGAAACAGCAACTTATTTTCATTTACCTGTTGTACGTACAATTACTATAGGCTCATACGTACTTGTCTATGCTAGGTTTTTATTTTAGATTTCATTCACTGACAGTGATCTTTCATTATTAGCAAAAGATCGCTATCCATATTTTTATCATATTGTACCATCAGATCATGCTCATAATTTGGTGCGTAAGCAACTATTACAATATTTTAATTGGACACGATTTGGTTTAATTTATCAACATGGTTCGAAATACACACTCGTGAGTTGAATATAACAGAAATATAATCATGTCAAGTATCAGAAAGAAACTAGATTGCCATAATTAACATTTAATAATGGATAAAAATTTTAAAAAATCAAGATTTTTTCATATTAAAAAAAGAGACAATCTACTCAGTCGATCTTTACTTGTTCTGTTTTTGATTGTTTTTTTTTTAATAACTAGCATAGAATAAGTCAATCAAAAAACAAACAAAATTACCAATGAAAGCCATCAGTTGTATTCAAAATTATTCAAATATTTTTTTTCATATTTAGAAAGTCTTATGTGCTTCTTCTAACAGAGTCTTTTCGTACATTCTGTAAAAGAAATGATCATAATATATTCTCATCCATCTCTTTTTATAATAATGTTAGGAAGTATTTCCTTGTTCTATATATAGATAATAGGAGAGTAATTTGATTGATCACTTTGCTGTTCTCTGGTTGATAGTTTATTTATCGGAAGTTCAGACAATATGGCTAGAGGAAATGATTAAGAAGCCGATAGGATAGAAGCAAGTATTTTTTTCTAGTGACGGAGATGTTAATATAAGATATCTATATAGTTTGTTAAGACGTTTTATTACAGTTTTTCTTCACACCATAATCTTATTATATTTAATTGGTAAGACTTGTTGATGTTTTACAGCGAGGATTCATCTGTATGTGAATTTATATATATATACAAAGAATGTGTGTGGGTGACGAAGTGAAAGATCTGTGCGATTTCACTTGATAGAACGCTACATATTTTCTTGAATACACAAACCAAGATTGATTAGGAAAAAAAGGATGAACTTGCTTTTCTAATGCCTCAATGGCATTTCAACAGATCAAACAGTCGTCTTCCAATAAGATCATGCTTCCAAAATATTATTTCAATGCATTAGATATATGTATGCTATTCAACAACAAGAACGTACGGGAAATGCTTGCCATCCTCATTCAAACTAATATATAAAGTTCAAATATCATCTTCTCAGAGAAGAGAAAACATCATCATGATATTCTATTTCTTATATTCTTTTGTCATTCATCAATGCAAGCTTTTACAGAACACAAGTCATCAGAAGGATAGAATTTCTAGGAGACAAAATTAACTCGTGATACTATACAATTTCAGCTGAGATTGAAAAACAACAGAATTTAGTAAGGTTGTATTTCAATAAATATTATTCGTACTATCTTACGTGATAGAATATCAAAATCATAATATTCAAGTAATCAATAATTTAAATCGATACGATTCTCATTCGGTAACTATGATTGATCATCTCATTTTCATTGTGCAATATTTGATATGAAAAGAATTTTCATCGCTAACAATTTAGTTTTAACTAATCACGAAAGTTCGTAAAAAAATGATTATAATCAAGTCTGACGGGTATATTAATCGTACCCATACAATAGCATTGATCTAAGAATATATTTTCAAATTAATCAGATAGCATTGATGTTTTTTTTTTAAAGGTAGCAAATGATTTATCAAATTTAACTGTCTTGGATAAAAAACAGTTCGAAGTTAATTTAACACGTGGCCTTGCATATCGTCATGGATCGGAATGGTATAATTATAATGAAAGATATATGCAAACATTATTACGAGATTTCAAAGTACTGATTAATTTACTTGAAATTCATTCATAAAAGGCTTTTCTTTCTCTTTCTCTTTTGATTTCTCAAGACTCGAGATGTACGAATAATTATTGCTAATTTTAATGAAACAATTGCTGCTCATATGTTTTGTCAGGTATTTAAAATGAAAATGACAAAGACATTTCTTTATCGGTTTTCGAAAGATAGGCAGCTCGAGAACAAGTTTACGGGTCTCGTTATCAATGGATTATTCTTGGCTATTCATCATTATCAACATGGTGGAATGAGCCAACTGATTGTTCTCTGCAAGAAATAGTTCGCGCAATGAATGGCACGTTGCAAACACGTGTACCACGATTATCTATGGACGAATTTGAAGTAGGAGAATAAATTCATTGAGATGAATGAAAACTTGTGTTTTTTTAAGAATCGATCTGAAGATGTTTCCGAATACGTTAAAAAATTTCTTGAAATGAAAATTGATTATTTTGATGCGTATGCATATGATACAGTATGGACATTGGCATATCTCTATCAATCACAATTCTTACATAATCAATCGAGTACTGAAGCATTTAAGAAAGTTCTTGAAAGTATAGATTTTATTGGTGCTACTGTACGTGAATAGGATGAGAACATAGAATATATCTATTGATACTCTTGAATTACTTTTAGGGAAGAGTACGGTATTCAAATGGAGGACGAATAGGTGAAGTGCTTGTTGAGCAATTTGTTGGTAGGAAAAATACACAAACAAGAAAAATAATGACTTTTTCTTTTTTTTGGAATGAAATTTTAGCTTGTCGAATGATGAATAATGGCTCGTGCACAATACCTTGTTACGAGGAAGAAGATGATTGTCATTTAACTGTTGTGAAGATTTTTCTTGCCAAACATTTAGAATCAAAACAAGATCCACCTATTTTAATTAAACTCAATCCAATCATGTGGCATGGTTTGCATGGATTTTTTTTTCATTTTATTAGAAAATGTTTTGCTTTTTCTCCAAATTTATATAATTAGACAAGACTCGACTCAGACTCCGTTGTTTTCCTCCCCCCCTCCTCTCCTATAGCTTTGACGCCAGAAATACGACACTGCGTGAGATACAGTAGTCAAGGACTATTAAACATTATGTTCAACTAAATCAAGCTATCTGTATATCTATCATCAAACGAATAACTCGTTCGTGTTTCGAAATTTTAATTCCGTAGAGTTCGAACGCATCGTTCTATCGTTTGTTTCTTAATTAAGGAAACGGTCCACCACGAGATCGAACTAATCAAACCATTCAATTCGAACATATTTATTTATCTGTATTCATATCGATATCGATATTCAGTGGCATTGGATTATTTATATCATGTTCTTTTCTTGCTTTTAATATTCATTTCCGTTCACATAGGTAACATTTAGAATATAGTTCGACCAGTTTCTTTTTTGTTTTATTAATTAATTTTATTTGATTTAGATATATTCGTATGTCAAGTCCAACATTAAATAATATCATTCTCTGTGGTTGTATGTTAGCTTACATAAGCATAATATTAATGGGTATAAATGCATCTTTATTTCCAAAAACGTTCAATCTAGAAATAATTATGAATGTTATTTGTCCGGTTAGTTAAACGACTAGGCTGATAAGATATTGAAAGTCTTTACTTTTTAAGATTCGATTCTGGATTTTATGCATAAGTTTCACATTGGCTTTTGGTTCTATGTTCAGTAAAACTTGGCGTGTACATTCAATTTTCACAAATATTAATATGACGAAAAAAGTAAGAAGAAATTTAGTTCATGAATAGAGCAGAATTTTCCATGAAAAGACCATCATTAGGGTATACATGATTCTCGTCTACTTGCAATAGTTGGTCTACTTTTGATTATTGATTTAATATTTTTAATTGCTTGGCAAATATTTGATCCAATACATCGCATACTTGTTTATCCACCACCACATCGATTAAATGTAAATTACGATTAGTTAACTTGAAATAATTCCTTTGTTCAATATTTGTCTGTCTTCTTAAAGGAAAATCAAGATATTGAAATAATTCCTTATCGTGAAAAATGTCAAAGTAAAAACATGAGTTTATGGTTTATTGTTCTCTTTTTATACAAAGGCTTGTTAATGGTAAGACAGTCGTTCATCATAATTGACATATTCTTTTATATTTCTACTGACTAAAACGATTAGTTTTATGGCTCATTTCTGTCATGGAAAACTCGTCATGTATCCATGCCGGCACTCAATGATTCACGTTATATCGGTTTGAGTGTCTATATTGTATTTATTTGTGGTACACTTGGTTCACTTGTTGTATTTATACCGTATGAACAAATGCAACTTGCATACGTTCTCAGATCATCATTTATTGTTATTTGTACAACAGCAACTGTATGTCTAGTATTTGTACCAAAAGTAAATATTAGAATTTAATTATTAAGAGAAGACTATGAAAATGATTTACATTTAGGTAGTTGAAGTCTATCGTGATCCACATTCAAAGAAAAGACAACCAAAAGTAACAGGTCGCTTTCATGGAGCTAGTTCTCGCCCAATGATAGTTACAATACAAGATATCAATGCAGCGTTAGCTGACAATCAAGGTCTAAAATTAGTTTTATCCATGGTAAGAATTGTGAAAATTAAACGAACACTTCATGAAAAAATGATACGAGAAAATGTTGGTTTAGTTGTTTCATTTTTTCTGTCAAGAAAACATTTCGACGTTTGAATTACAAATTATGTGTCGACGTGACATGAATATGAGACTGAACATTTTTTCTTTGCAACAAGTTTCTGTAGCAGAAATGAAACTCATGTAAATTTGAGAATGATTGCCGATAGGGCATATGATTTATTTACACTTCAACTATTCTAGTAGCATAGATGAAGAGTCGTGAAGTTTTGTTGAAAACGTTTTTGGTTAATTAAAATTATTCACAGATTTACTACGAAGAAAATATGTCGATTCAGTATCCATATGACTTATTGAGAAATATTAAATAAAAACTGATAAAAGTTGTTCTTTGGATCTTCTATAATACATAGACGCTGTAGTTATGTTAGTTATCATGAGACTATTTTCAATCATGTACAACATAAAACAAGAGTTAAACGCTATCTTAAATAATCATTGGAAAATAATTGAATTCATCATGAAATACTTATTTCTATGATAGAAAATTGCCTGCAATCAAACCATGTATTTGATCATACTAATCACTATTGGGAAATACAATGTAGAGAAATCATGATTGAAAAATCAATGTAAAGATTAGTAGTAAATGCTTCAATAACTATAGCTAAATAGATATTTGATGAAGTATTTCAAAACTGAAGCTTACCTTAATGTAATAAAACGATTAAAAATATTTTAAAAAGCCAATTTAAAACTCTTATAGTCGAATCTTTGGCAACGATTAACAAATCATTATGAAACGTTGTATGAAATTCAATCAATCGAGTATTGAACGAATATTTGATGAAATTAGATTTTAGTCGTCTAGTATTGAAATCTCTTATGTTTAAATTTACTTTTATTTATATTTAAATAGCAAGAAGAAACTTTAAGTCGATTATTGAACCAATTAAATAGTTCATCGGTGGGAAATAATTCGATTACTAGTAAGATATGCCTAATTTATTTCGTTCAGAATAAAATCAAGTTCTTATGACTTGAAGATAGTTTTGTTCTTGTTAAATTTAATATCTATGATCTTCTTTAGATGCTCAACCATTTGAACTAGAACGTCTTATTGTATGTGATGATGAACCTGAAGAGGAAGAGGAAGATGAGGAGGAAGAGGAAGATCCTACAACAGAAGATGAAACTAGTTTACATTTCATTACACCTAACGCGTAAGTTTACAAGCTATTGCTCAAGTATACATGTATGATACTTCATCATTCTAGTATTTTACAATCTGGTCGTGTTGCTCGTGCTGTTAGCTTATGTTTATTCAATAGAGTTCAGATTGAACCATTACGTTTGGAAGAATCACCTAGTCCTTCACGTTATTCAATACCAACACATGATGATCATTATCATGCATCAACATTAGCATCAGCTTCAAAAGATATTTTTCAACAAGAATATGACAATGCAATGGATGTCGATAACAATACGAAAGACGACTCAAAGCTGCTAGAAACAGCTGAAGGTAATCAATTAGCATCAAGAAATGTTGAGCAACTCGTGGATGGTTTGTTGTCTCTTAATCGAAATAGTTTAGATGAAATGATTGAAACTGATCTTGTATCATCATCCAATTGTTAGATAGGTTTATTATCAATACTATTATTATTATTATTATTACTACTTTTTTTCTGTTTTGTATTTCTAAAAATATCATACTAAATAAATATTATTTTTCGCTTTTGTTTCATAATCGATTTATGAAAAACGAATCGAACAATTTCATACTTGTGACATGAAATTCAAGTACGTTACTAAAGAGTTCGATAAGTGAAATTCTATTTCATCCGTCGCATGAATTAGCATTGATCGAATTGTGATCTTTCTACTGTCAATAATTTCATTTTGTTTTGATCGGTCCCATCGATTGAAGCATCGTATTAATCTATTTATTGTTAAAAGAAAATCGAATTCTGTAAATTGGAAGAATATAACTCAATATAACTATCATTTATCATCGAAAGCAGAATATAGCATAGAGTTTTGTGAAATTACATATCTTCACGACAATCATGATGAGCAAGAAAGACTGCTAATATCGTGTTCAACCTATAAACAGTTACGATTAAGGTGAGATCTAAATGATATTTCTCAAATCCATTGTCATTGATAAAAAATGATCTACGAAGATTTTTCAAAGTCTAAACATTGAATGTTGCCTCATTGCAATAGACAGACAGAAATACAGCAACAAAATGTTTTTCAATTTTCAACTTAATTTTTCATTGATCTGCATCTAACCGCTGTTACTACCAACAACGATCACAGCGACTTTTTAACATCGCATTCACCAACAAACGGTATCACTATTGCCTTTGTGTCAGAAAAGAGTACTCAATTTTCGATTACTTTCAATATTTGTAAGCTGAACGGCGAATTTCCTTCTATTTATTCAACAAGCGATCAATAGTACTTTATTTCCTTTATCATTGTTTCTATACATAGTCGTATTGTAAAGGCCAATCGATCATTGTGTTCACCGTTTGTTGAGCTGACGAATCTGAGAAAATTAAGAAATGTAACTGTCTGAATTGAAAATCCACATCTAAATGTGGGCAACGATTATTGAAACTGAAATCATTCCGAAATCTAATAATTTGATTCATGTCATATTCAATGTTGAGTCATCTTTTTTTGTCCGAGATTACTTTTCTAATTAATAGTGAGACTCAATGACAGTATTGTACTGTCGTTGAGAATTTAATACAGCTTAAAACTCTCTGTGGTCCTGCTACCAAACTGTCTTTTAAACCTTAAGGATTTCCTGAAGTTTCTTCCTCGTTAATAAAAATATCAAATTACTCGAAGACTATCAGAGAAGAAATCGAGAGCAATGGAAGATTGTAGTCATTTCATCAGAACTTTGCCCCCGAAATTTTTTAATAAATTTAATCAACTATCATATAGAACAGGCCCTCAAAGCGCATATGTTAATTGGGAAATGCCGCAAATCAAGTTCTTCAAAGAGATTCAATATCTAAAATACAAACGTTGATACAGATTCATCTGAAGTTGATGATAAAATGAAGATTTTTATTTTTAGAACTAGAAAAATTTCAAATCAATCTTTACGCTCATTGATTTGACAGTGATTGATAAGTTAAAAATGTATTCTTCCAATGATTTTTGAAATTTATGATTATAGTCGATCATTGCTCATGACTCACGAGAGAGCGTCTTCATACAACGCATAAGTATTCAATTGAAATCATTTACTTCATGAGCATTAGTCAACGAGAAAATTGTCTAAGATCGTTAAGACGTCATGGTCATCGTTCTTAGAAAATTGAGTTCTCATCAACAAAAATTTGCAGTCTCAATCCACTTTGATTAAAACTTTGCTCAGATAACGTTCAATCTCATATCAGTCGGAATTTTGATCGTTTCAATTTTCCTCATTGTACAGAAATATTCGTAGGCGCTGAACACTTTATTTTGAAAAACCCAACTGACGTGCATGAGTTTTGCGCGATTGTCACTCAAAGTTAAACCTTTAGAACCAATCTGTTCAGAAAATTGCAAATGATACGGTGAATAATCTGCTTTGCTATAAATCTTACGAGTAGTAGGATTTAGACATGTAGCATCAAGCAAGAAACTTAATCACATAACACTACAAGTTCTAAATTACAAGAATTGTAAAAACTAGTCCTGTCACTTTTTCTATTAACCATAATCACATTTCTTCACAATTACTTAGCTCGTGCTCCTGTCTTTCCAAACTTGTAGATGTAGATTGACGTTAAAAACTCACGTTTGGAATGATATTATAATGAAAGTAGATTTGAATTCGAAATCGTTTGTCTCGCATCCATAGTCAATCTGATTGTAAAATATGGCACATGTCAAGTTTACATCATAATCTATATTTGCCTAGTTAAAAGATCAATATTGAAGAATATACTACGAAATGTTTTAACACAAAATTCACATAGATCAATCATGTTTCATATATTAGTCTCATAAGAATTGGCGTAATAGTTTTAATACTTTTCTTTATTTGTTGTAAACATGATACACTGATCTTCATCAGTTGCTATCCAACCATGATGATTTCACGAGAATAGAAAAAGATGGAAGGTATATACGTTTTTACTTAGTTATAGTTGTTAAACGTGCAATATCATAATCTATTACAGAAACCTTCTAAAACGAACAGAGTATATTTATTTAATTTGTATCATACGTTTATAGTATTTATAGAGTCCAATGTGACTCCACCATGAAATAGACTCCTATAATAGTATGATCGATGCTGACAAAAATATCTCGATTAGTTAAAAATACTTTGGATCTGTTTTCTTCAGATTCATTTAGATGATCATACAATCAATAAAACCAGTTTCAAATTCAAAATACTGTGTGCAATTATTTATTGTTAAAATCAAATAGATAAAATTCCTATTGCTAATCAAATCTCATGGAAGTATAAAGTATCCTAAAAAAAGTGCCACATACGTATAACTGCTGTTCTTAAACTGATTATGTTTTAAATACTAGTGCTTCAATAATATTTAATGATTAATGAAAGTTCAAGTTCTATACTTGGGACTTTCACTTATTGATTACACCTATTCTATGCATATATTTTGACTCGTGTCTCAATTTAATGCTTGATACACGATATCAGAAATATTTGGAAAAGAACAGAAAAATACACGTGTTATTATGCCCAATTTAAAACAATAAAGAATCGAACCAAGAAAAAACAAAATCTGTTTATAAATCATGTGAGTTACATTTATCTTTATAAAACTGTTCAATATTGCTATAATAAATCATTTCACCTTTTCGTACATTAATCAATCTCTGACATAATTCGCACATACGTATGCGTTCTAATGCTTTAGCATCAATGATAATTTCATAATTTTTTCGCCATTCATGATACATGGAAAACAATGTTATATTCGAATGTATTTCTTCTAAATGAATCGCAAGTTTATTCATATTTTTATCGAAATCATCGGTATGTATGAAGGAATGCTTTGGTGCCAAACGATTATAATCAGATCTGTCCGGTCCATAAACAATTGGTATGACACCAAAATAAAAGGCTTTATAAAATTTTTCCGTTATATAATCTCGACATGTATTCGATTCGAAACTTAGATAAAATTTAAATTTAGACAAATAATCATATTCACATTGACTATATGAACTACACAGATGCCATGGATAATTATCTACACAACGACCATAACCTTCGATTACTAATTTTGACGCATATTTTAAATCGTAAAATAGCTGTAAACGTTTTTTGGCATGACAATTCGATACGAACCATAATGCACCATTTGAACGGTTGAGAAATTCGTTTTTGATCCATTGCTGATAGTCGTCATTGGATATTGGATTATTTCGTTTACTAAATAAGCCATATGTTGCAATCGAGACTTCACTATCTAATTTATAGCTAATTGTCCAATTGAAATGATAGGATTTAAATGGAGCATAATTAATTATGGACGGAGGTTCATCGGACCATAGAATCCAGATAGAATTAGGTTTTGTTTCAGAACGATTTGGAATCGGGACTCGATTCAATGGAATGTCATAAGCATGAAATATCAATGCGTCAGCTTCACGAAATCTTTGATGATCACATGACCATTGACAACGATGTTTTGACGGACAAGATTTTCCAAAAAGACGATCGATAGAAAATGAACAAAATTTTTTATCACGAAAAACTGTCGTATAAAGAACGATGAGGATTGTTGAAGTAGTTTCTTGTTTTTCGTCACTTCCTCGTTTAATAACTTTAGTATTATTGAGCAATGTTTCATTACGAAAAATCTAAATCAAAGTAATTCTCGGTTATATAAAAATGATAATTTAATGATGTATGAATGCATTCAATATGTAACAGTTCAAATTTTGACTTCATTTCACACACAGATTTTTTTGTTTCTAATTCATGATCAAATCTATGATTACGTACTTGTTCTTTCATTTCTAATATCTCTTGAACATTATTCCATTGAACATCTTGATCAATTAAAATTCGACTGTATTGAGCAGAAAATGGATTTGGCACCATGAAAATAAACAATAATGTGCAAATAAATATAATAATGTACGATATCGGAGATAAACGCCGCAGACGGAAAACTTGTCGACGCCACCAAAGACGCATGGGTAATTTATAATAAGAAAAATGCATTGAAATGCGTTCTTGGATCGATATCAAATACAAACGTTCTGCTTTTACTTTGTAAATAACAAGTTTCTTCTAGTTATGATCGTTCACTTCAGCACCGATTAAATCGTAATGTTTGTAATCAAACATGTGCGAATAGTATCATATTCTAGAACGAATGGAATACATATGCATTGGAATGGAAAACATTTAATATATTCCAATAAAAAAATATTGAAAACGCTGTGAGAAAATATAGTCATATCTATGCTATTAATTTTTAGAAGATATTTTTAAAAGAATCGGTATGATCTCGTTTTATAATGTATGAGTAATCGATTTGGTTCTTTGATAATGTAGTCAATGAATTTAAATTTCATGATGTAACTGTTACCTACTCCCTTTTGTTATACTTCATCGCTGGGAATAAGTCAATCTTTTTTCTACTTCAAGTTCGATCTGCCCTCTTTTATTATTTCATCTTGACTATTTATATGTATATATACAACCAAACAAGGGAGAGAGAAAAACAAATTAAGAAAATACGAAGACAAAGAAAGATAGTTGGTTCAAGCTTACTAGCCCGTATCAAGTGAAGAGGGTGTTACATTACATTGTAAAATGTACTTAAATTCAGAGCCGAAGAGAGAATGAGATTCATTTGGAATTCGCCTAGACGGGAGGAAAGAATACAAGAGAGAGAGAGAGAGAATTTAAAGAACGAGAAAGCAGTTAGTTGGCTTATGTACATCTCGAGCTAGATAACACAAAAGCAAATATTCGATAGAAACAAGATAACAAAACAGACAAGAAAAGAAAGTAAAGGTTCCTTGTTAGAGTACTCTCTAACAGTAAGTAACAAGGGAAACCAATTGTCAGATAAAGCATATAAAATCTAAGAATTAAACTATATGATCATACCACTATATTTTTGTCGATGGCTTTTATTTGATGAATTCAACTATTGACATACAACAATGAAGTAAGAATTACAGCTTAGTTCACATTTTATTTATACGTTGAACTAACATCAGTATAAGAAACATTTTATTCAATCACTTATCGAAGAATTTCCTCCGGATTAAAACACATAGATTATCAATAAATTTAAATTAATGATATTGTCTGTTATTTTCTATGTGTTGATCAAGCACACATTCACTGGTTACTTCATACGTTTCTTGCTCTTTCGATTCAACCACATAGGATTATTTCGGATTATATTTCTATTTGAAACAAAAAGCCATACGATTCTATTGTTTGCGAACGGAATTGATTCAGTTAGTGTATATATTACGTCAAGCACTTATAAATATAATGTCACTCTGTATGAGTTTTCCTTCTATTCGTTGATTAATGGTTAATAAAACATTTTTTCACTCTTTATTGGTAACGTGTCATTTCGATTACTTCTTGAACGAAATTTTTCTTGTGCATAATCAGGGACCAAATTAAAAACTGTCAGATTTCATGAACAAAAGGTAGCCATATCTCTTGTTCATATTATTTACGGCCATCATGTACTAAGTATATGCATGTAGGACAACAGGTAGGTCTTTTAGTAATCAACATAATTTCATGATAGATAAAAGAAAAATAAACTACGATAACAATAAAAAACTTGATTCACAAGTGGAGTATAAACTCATATAATGTGAGAGCGGAAGTAGAAGTAGCAATATCGATGAGTGTCAAGTGAGACGTATAAAAAGAAAGAAAAATAATCTACTACTATGTAACATGGAAGCCTAGGGGCGTCATTTGATTGAAAAATATCTTTTGACATGCAAAAAATGCTTAATACTTTTTAAACTTTAAAGCTCACATAATAATCAATGTGGAATTAGGCTATCGATGCGTTAATCTGTTGAGCCTGTAAACATCATATCCTTATCATATCTATTTTTTTATTACAAGCTTATGTAAGAATGAAATGTGAAATAGTACAATAATATATAATCAAAGCGTATGCTCAAAAAGCAAAGTCTTTAGTAATTATGTCTCTCGTATCGTGGAAGTATATGCTGATAACATGTCATATGTAGCAAGAGATTTATCTGAATTTCTCGAGAAATTTTTACAAACAACTTTTGTTGACACAATTTCTGATGATGAAAAGAATGCACTAGATTTCAGTAGAATTTTATGGGTATTGTGATGATGTCATACGAGTACAATATCAACGAAACAGATTAACCATGATAGTTATCTCATCGAATCAGATAGTATTCGTTGGCTATCATTCTGTGGATGTTGTCCTTTGATGTCTAGTTGTTAATCTATTTGTATGGATGTAAGAATAAACATAAGGTCGTATAATTAGAACAAAAAATAAACACAAAATGTAGAAACATGTTCTTTAGTTTTTCATAGTTGAGCACATCTTCAAATCTGGTATGATGCAGTTTTTGGTTTTTTGATTTTATCAAACACGATTCAAGCAATCAAAAAGATACGAAATCGTTGGATCATTCCGAAGAGAAGCTCATAAATTATTTGAATAACATATGTGTTAAATGGACTTAATAAATGACATTGAATATTCAGTGAACAATTAAGACGGTTTTTCTTTCAGCATTTGCAAGAAAAATTACTCGATAAAATTATCATCATATTTCTTTTATATCCTGTCAATAGTAAACTCGGTTCAATTTGAAATCTGGAGCCTAATATACATAGGGAAGGAAACAGGTACTCTACGAATGCCGTCATCTATTATAACGAACAAATCCAATCAAGATTATTATATTACTGTAATACTGGATACATAATCATCGATCAATTTAACCATGTAATGTATTGATCTTAGTATTGGATCATACATAGAGATAAATTTTCAATTATTCTTAATAATGAGAATATTTTCATTAGTAATTTTGATTTCCCCGATAGGTGTCTCTATGTTTTCATACTTGAATGAGACACAATGCTCTACTTGTCTCTCATTCCTATTATTTCTATGTTAACTGAAATCTCTCGTCAGATAATTATTTATTACACTTATTGTAAAACAACATCACGAAAAATTGATTTCATTTTTGAAATGTCATTTTACTTTTGGCTGCTGGTGTTGTACAACGGAGAAGCAGGAACTTCGACAATAAGACATTCAACAATTGGCGAAAGTCTATTGAACATTGTTCAATACATCCTTTGCATTTTCGACAACATTAAAATAGATCAAACACGAATGAAAAAACTTTCCGCAACTAAGCTCTCAAGTCTCTTGCTCCTTTTTCTTGGTGAGTCCGGTTGTTGAGCTCGAAAAGTAAAAAACATAAAGATCAACGCCTGTACATTTCAATTGTTAAACTCAGAATCTGATGAAAAATAGGTTATGTTATTTTTTCCTTTTTTCATATCATTCTTACTGTTTTAAAATCTAAACATGATTCATCTATATTCGAATAGGTCCTGATTGTAAGCTACTACTGACATATACTGATTAGCTTCGAAGCTCATAGAAAGTCTATTTTAGCTTAATTTCTTTATAGCTGCTGAAAGTCCACTATATTGTTGTCTATATAACATCATAATTTACCCGTTAGTGAAATTCCGAAGCTCGTCTGTAATATTTATAATTATGTGTGATAGGTGCTGCTAAGTATGTCGACCTATTAATTAAATTCTGCATGAATTCCTATTGTTCAGCGATTTAAAAAAGCTTCTCCTGACTTCGCAATTTCTTTTTATTTGAATTCATATAACTTCTGCTCATCATAACTTTGGTGCTAATAAACAGCGATGAAATTCATACCGAAAAATATACGTCTTTGTTACACCGTACTGTATTATAACGTAAGTTTTTAAACATTGCCCTGTTCTATTTTCAATATCTTCCACAAATAATGTATGGTACGTACATTTGCTTTGTTCGAACTACATTGTTAAACCTTCTTATAATCTGTGAATGTGAAAGTTATACTAAGAAGAATTATGATAATTATCATAATCTTAGAAGATCTTCTAAAGTTTAATCAGTCTTGCTATAAAAGAATTAACGAAATACTCTTCGTATTCCGTTTCCATTCAACAACATGTGTTTCTTCGATAGCGCAAGATTGAAATAGAGGCAAGTAATGAACTATCTCTGCTCTTTACAACTTAAACTGCTTAGTATTGAATTCTTTGACCCAAAACTATGTAGTGTTATTATGTTGGAGTAAATATCATTCAATTCAAATTGAGATCATTGCAAAAATATGATCATTATACTACGTTCAAAACTTAACTCTAGATTTGAATAACATGTGTGGCTTAACATACGGTTCAATGTAAGAGAATTCTAACAGAATATGTTTCTTTTTGACAATTCCATGGACTTCACTAGTCACCTTGACATATTCGATACCGGCACAATATGATTTTCATATCCATAAGAAAATATTCAAGTTTCGATGCTTTTCTGCTTCGTAATATTATAGCATTCATTCGAATTGTCCTTTTAACCGCTAGTGATAAACGCCTGATTTCTACATACGAAGGTCCCATGCAATATAAATTCCTGCAGATTTTTAGGCCACAGAACTTTGTGGGTCCCAATATTCAAGAGATAGGAGATTTCAGTTGACTACTGTATAAAATTACCACGCAATATTATCTTGTGTACTAAAATCTAACAATTACGACTTAACTTATGTTGCTTACAATGATTATCTCTTTTCGATCACTGCTTATGATTAGTTTATAGTTCAATGATAACTCATGTAAAGAAAATATCACTTACGTATGTATTAATCCTTCAATATATTCTGCATTTCTTTATAACTACATCGGTAAAGAACGTCATCTTGTCAAAAGAACTAGCATTGCTACAGGATAAATTGTAGATTTCTTCCTTAAGTTCAGTATGATTTCATTTTGTCGATCTGTAATAAAAGCAAATGAATTCATTTCGAATTCCTTACTTTTTTTTGAATTAATTTAGGCGATGCCAGTGTAAAAAGTTGTTGATTACAATCAACATGATTTTACATGTGATTGAGTGATAATTGATAAGAAACTCTTCTCATCTATTCTCAGTCACTGGGATAATTAGCAACTAAAAAATTGTATACTATTAATTAATACTTGTTAGTCGAGTTTCATTCGTATCTATCTCTTTCCAAATCATATTGAATAGTAAATGCCTTTTACGGTCAGTAACAGGGTGGAATGTATTTTCCATCGCATAGTCTATTCAAGACGAATAATCATTATAATCATGGGATTTTATTCTTGTTATCATTCTTCTAAAAAGGCAATACGCATCCAACTTTGCATTGTGTATCATAAAAATTAAATTGATGCAGAGTAATTTAATCTCAATACATAGAGACTAGATCACTTAATAGGTATATTTACTATTCTTTCTTCAGTTTCTTCGATAGATGTATCAAATTACAACGAATGGATTTACAAAAAATCTGAATATATATATCCATAATTCATCTGTAGAACGTATTCCATTCACTCAAAGAAATAAGTAAAGAAATAAAACAAGAATCAATCAAAATCTGGTCAAAAAACTGATGAAATAAATTCAAAGTCTATGTAAATAGTTTTTTCCAATCAATTAACTACGTACTAAGTTGTTTTAACTTGTAAAGTTTTATTTTATCTTTAATATATGAATGTTGATTTATACAATGGAAATTCTATCTGATATATAAGCACAGTAATACACATTTATTATTTATCTTGATATAGTATGTACTATAGGACAATTAATTTAGTATATACTAGAGTTCCTTGTTTGATGAAATTTGATCTCATCTGTAATCAATTAGATGATATTACCTTCATATAATGTATACTGACCATTACTAGATAAAATCATACAGTTACTATCAAGTTTTATATTTGAAAAGCCTCTGTCGGCAAATTCACTAAATCTTCCAAAGAAAATTACAGATGCGATCTGTTTTGTGAATTGATCACAAAAGATAACAAACTTATTCGAAGAACATCATTACAAATTTTTACTAATTCAACAGATCTCTCGTAATAATCCCACAAGCATGTTGTACAATTAAACTGTGTATAGCAAACAAAGTGCAAAAATAACAAAATATCTGTTGAACATTTTAAAAATTCGTGAGCATCTACGCAGAATCATCAAAGAACTACTTCGAGCAACGATTCATTAGAAAAATTCACGTAATCTTAATTGTTCGACAATCTTTTCTTTCAGCTACCAATATCCTATTCATCACTCCGATAAATAAGTCAGAAGAAATTCATTCTCCTACTTAACTGTTTTAAGAATTCAAGTATCATGTAATGTGCTGTGGATATAAATCTAATAGTTTGGGATGAGATTTATTGTCTCGGCTGTATGTACACATACATACCTACGCATAATAAATCGTCATATTCCAGTTTCGCTTTATTTGAAAAACAAACATGTATTCAGTGATAGACTTTATGATTTTACTTACTTGAAAGAATAATATGCTCTTGACTAATGACTATTTCATAGAAGAAGACACAGACTTCCAGAATAGTAATATGGTGAAGCGCTCGAAAAATGTGCAGAAGAACAGCTGTCATAAAATTTTATTTCATGTGCTCTATGCAATGCAGTGCTAAAAAAATATTGACTCTTCTCTATATAGTATGAATTTAATCTGTTCGTACCTTATCAGTAGATGACAATACTTAGTAATTCGATTTAAAAAAAAAGATAAAATCAACATTGTAAAAATGTTCCATTACGTTTATTTTTTGTCTTCTGTTTCTTTAGAATTTTCAATTCAAAAATCTTCAACACTAAATTTCCTCAGCAAGAAATGCATCGATCGAATCGAGCATGTTTTTACAAATCTTTTGAAGGCTTTGATCATGTCTGACGTGTTGTTCTTTAAAGCAAATGCACAAGAAAAGGAAAAAGATTAAGGCCAAGCTTCCACCGAAAAAAGTTGATTTTTGTCAAATTTATCGATCTTTTTTAAATAGCGCATGTGATAGAGCATCACGTCCCCTGTCCAATAAACTATAGTTTATTTTGTTTACGGTCAATTTTAAGGGTCTTACAAAGGTTTTTCTGATAACATCTATTCAAGAAAAACGGCGTGTTTCGAATAATTCAATGTTTTGGGGCATTTCAATTTGTAACGGTAAAATATATTTCTTTCTCTATTTTCAGAATGTTATCTTGAGTTTGATTCCGTCACGTCACGAGATATATAGTCATTTTTCTCTTATGTCCGTTCTCTATGTTTCCATCGTGTGTGCTTAGATCTAAAAACAGAATTCGAAGTATACGAAAGAAAGAGGTAATACGAATTTTTTTGAACAAATGAATAAAGTATTCGTCTGCAAGTATATCGCTTCAACTGAAAGTGATGGTGCAATTGCATATACGCCAAGTGAAGAAAACCTTGATTCCATTGAAAATGATATTACATTAGAACTCAATCGTATAGGATTAGAACAATCGGATGGTGACATTATACTGATATACATGAAGCAGTTGGTGATGAATGATTATCGAAATATGATTACCGTTATCTCAAATTTTAAAAATACTAGTTACTTTATCATCAAGCATTCATTAATCACATGTCATTTACTGATTTCTAGTTTCTAAGGTCATTTCGATGAACCTGTTAATCAATTTTTGTCGTGATATTTTCAGCCATAATGAGTTCAAAGTGTCTTTTGTCAGTTAAGATGATAGAAAAGCACTATTACTGGAGGACAAGTCATAAAATACACATAAAAAAAGAGATCTTTTGTTTTTACGTTTTCGAGTGTCCCAGATTTCTCCGCCATTTTGAAGGCTAGAAAACTCGGATTTGTTCTATGTCATAGCTAAGGTCTGACACTACAACTTAACAGAGTGGAATTTCTCGATTTCATGATTGATGTCAGATGAGGAGAACATGTTTGACAACAAACACCCTACTAAGTTCATATCATGACGTAGAAGTTCTTTAAAAACCAAACCACAGAAAAATTAAAAAGTCGCACTTCATTAAGTTGTAGCCGCAAGTCTTGGCTACATTTTTTTACCAGCTCGGCTTTGCTAACGTTTAAAATGGCAGAGGAATTTGAGACGCTCGGTTAAGTATGTTTTGAACCTTAATCTTAATCTACTTCTTGAAAGGCTCAATATTTCAAGCTGACTTTTTTACCACGCGGTGCTCAGCCGAAGGAACATCTACTCTGAAAGTTTTTTAAGATTGGATCTTCTAAGGTAAAAATAAAACTTTCGGTGCGGACATGGTCCTAAATATATTGGTTATTTGATACACAATCTTACCGGTATAAAATCAAGACGATCAGTCATACAACTAAGCAATGCCAATTGGTTTCTACAGAGGTTTCGGATAGTCCATAGTGTCTAACAATCAAGAGAATGTTTTCAAATGAAAGGCATCGTGCAGATTAAAAACCTAAAGGTAAGTTGTAAAATATAAATCCATCTGGAACAGCAGTGAAGATTAAAGATTGAAGTATGGAGTATACAACTGCTGCAAAGTAGATTTTTGAATTTTTTCAAAAGTCAGTTTTATTTATGTCGAGCTTTCGGTGAGAACTCTCACCATCGTAAGGAAATAATGACTGAGAAGAGAGAATCGGTACATATATAGAGAGAGCAAGATAAAAACAAATTTACAATAACAACAAAAAGAAAAGAAAATATACATTAATTAATTACGATACATGTGACTGAACATGAAGTATATATTCGCGCATATATTCATGTACTTTATGTTCAATCACATGTATCGTAATTAATTAATGTATATTTTCTTTTCTTTTTGTTGTTATTGTAAATTTGTTTTTATCTTGCATCCTCTCTATATATGTACCGATTCTCTCTTCTCAGTCATTATTTCCTTACGATGGTGAGTTCTCACCGAAAGCTCGACATAAATAAAACTGACTTTTGAAAAAATTCAAAAATCTACTTCGTAGCAGTTGTATACTCAATACATCAAAGTTGTAAAATAGTGTGCATTGGTGTTCACTAATCTTCTATAATTATAGTGTTATCATGTATTCAAAGAACAAGACATACTGAGATGTTCAGTTATATTTACGTGGAAAATATTTGAAGGACTTTTATGGAATAAAATAAGTAGTCAACATAACTCGTGTTCTTCCATGAAACAAGTTGAAGTAAAAGAAATACTTCATTTCAACAATGTTTAGAGTTTTAAATAGATATGAACAAGTTTTTGATCACCCATGTTTGATATATTTAACTTAACTTCTTCGAAACTCATATGAACAGCGAAAAAAAGGATAGCGATTTTTCAATATGCTGTAGATGAGTGAATGTAGTGAAAAATCGATTGTGCTAATATGAACTTGATTCATATGTTCTAATATATCGATATATATATTTCTTTTTACGTTACTATACATCTACCAACTGTAGTTATCAAATATTTGTATTTACTCTAGATAATTACCTGCTCTCTACTTTACTACATGTATGCAAGTGTATATACATTTGCCTAATAAGAAGTGGAAGAAAAAAGAATAAATTGATATCGTCCTCACCTTTTAATCAAGATATTCATTGATTTTAAATCAGTAACATATTTATAATAGCAAACGCAACCAGCGGAGAAATAAATTTATGCCCCAGGAACAAATAAAATTGGCAAAGTGTAAAAGAATTCAGCGGTAGAAAAAGAAAAATGCAATGACAACGCATGGATCGTGGTGCAAGTTGAAGAAGAAAAATCAACAAACGTAGAGTGATGAAGAACAAAAAAAAGAAGGTAAGAAACTAAAATAATAAAACCAATCAGAGAGAGAAAAAATCATGCTCCATTTATAATTGAAACAGCAGTTGAAATATAAATGCATGAACAATTGATGTGTTCGGGTTTTCTCCTTCACATGGTAGCTATGTGCCAAATATCAATGCAATGTCAAGATGATCATAGTCATAACGAATCTGTCATCAAAATTTGATCACGCACGAATACACTATACACATTATGTGACTCAGAGAATTAAAATTTTTTATAACTAGAAAAAGAAAAACTATTTAATGAAAAGTCGAAATTTCATAATCTGTGAAATCATCCAAAGAGTGTATTTTCCGCTTTGTAAATTACACTGTGTTGCAAGTTACTCTAATTTATGAAATATATTGGATCGCTTTTTCAAATAGATTCAATGTAAAAACCAAACGTTAAGTCGAATGAAAAAATCCTCCTGCCTTTCAGAGTTTCATCTAACTGTGAAACACTCTATTCAAGTAACAGATGAATGAAGATAATTTCAAAATTTTTGTGTTATTTTTTCAAAAGAGCATTCATAGAAAAGCAAAATATGTATGTATATATAATATATATATATATATATATATGTGCGTGCATGCGTATGTATTTATTGTTGGATCTGCATGAACAGTGCATCTTTGAAGGGTATGAATGGCTATCAGAAACGAGTCGAGTTCAATTGAAACGCTTATCCAGAAGGTGTACTATTGTAAAGCATAGTAAAATTTATTTCTCAAGGTCTTTTTCTCTCTGTGTTTGACAAAACAAGAAAAATGGAAGGCACATTCTTAGTGTCAGCTCATTTTTTTATAGTGCATTTTTTATAGTTTAGTGCTGCGACTGTGTCAGGTGTAATTTTTTTCACGTATACTTAAGAAAAATCAATAAAGACTCATACAGCACTTACTTTAACATGTTTACTACAAGTATGTTGATTGAATACGGATGTTAGTTGATCATGGTGAATTTTGAATGATAAATTACATACTAGTCTAGATCTGTAAATTATTTTCATTATATCTTAACTGTTGAGTTCTATCTTCAATGGTAGTTCAGTGTTAATAATAAGTCCAAATGCCTTCTTACTGCTAAATATCAAGAGTAATATTCAAAAGTAGACATAAAGCCATCTTCGCTGATTACGCCACAAAATATACCATATTTCTGTTTTAAACATTAAAAAAAGATATTATGAAGATTAACCATTAATTAATTGAACTCCTTCAATAATTTTCACACTTTATATATACTCTAGAGATACATCTCTTCTATTGTCAAAAAGCTAATTACATCAATGTTAAGTCTTACAGAATTTCAGCTCATGCGATCAATCCATGTTATAAGTTTTGCTGATGACTCTGAAAGTATAACACGACACACAGGGAATACTTCAAGTCGGAAGACGACAGCTGTATTCCTTTATCGATGCACACGATGAGCACGTACAAGAAATTCAAATCTATCACAGGATCATTAAAAAATCAATACTTAGTAGCTTTTGACAAAGAGAAAAAAAAGACCAAACATTCGAATTTCAGTCATGAATCCTAAGTCTTTAGACTCTCTTTGACACTTCACTGTACATGTCGGAAAAAACGAAGAATAGAGTTACTTACTGCAATGAGTCAAAAAAAATGCTATTCTATCAAATAAAGAATGGTGAGTTAATGAATGATTAGTTGAATTTAATGAAAAATAGCTTGCTAAAAGATTTTTATCATGTAGATGGAAAATGTCTTCATTAAAATAAATTCTTAAGAGACTATCGAAAATATCCAAAATCAGAACAGTTAAGATAAGGTACAATTCACAAGTGATGACATCACCTAACATCTTGAAGTGAAACTACTGTTAACTGATATCAAAACTCAAAAAGAAACTGACAAGAACGATATTCTTCACTGTAGTTGAGTATCATCATCATAAAACCTATAATTTCATTCTTTTCTCTGATATGAATATGATATCTTGAATATGCTGTAAAACATCCTTGTGATTTACTTACAAAGAAGTCAGATACTCATGTAAGCAGTTATCAGTATCTTATAAATTAGCGTGTGAAAAATACTTTGCATAATCGCAACAGAAACGGTGAAATGAAGTATCAAATACCAACTTTTATAAATAACTCGTTTCCTTTCTCTAATGTGAACAAAACCAACAAAGACAATGAAAACCACAATGAGCACTTCATCTTTATCATAAGCATAGAAGTGTTTCGAGATCAATAGAGAAGAGAAGCCTAGAATTGTGTTTCAATGAGATGTATACCACCAACGTGCTTTATTAATTTTTCAAGCAGTTAGAGAACGCAATTAACATTTCGCTGAAGAATGTTTAAGATTGCACGTTTTCTTTTCTTTTTTTATTCAGTATTTTTCATCATTTCCGATGCTTCTAAATTTGAACATTAATAAAACACGATAGTATCAGACGCTGAAAGAAATGCCAAACTTCATAGATGTCAATGAAAAATACTTAGCATCGTAAGAGCATTAGTAAAATGACAAAGAACTCTACATATTCATTTGATTAAAAGTTTCTTCATTACGCAAACGTAATTATAAGTCAAAACTAGCAAGTTCTTCTAAGCTTCTGTGATCGTCCTAATGTTATAGAAATAAAATGAAAAAATGACTCGGAAGACTATTCTACTATATAGCTGGTAGAAGATCCGCGTGAATCTATGATTTGAGGAAAAAAAAATGACGTATCCCTAAATTCATCAATAAGATAATAGAAAAATCTTTTATAATTTAATTGAAAAAGATTTATTATATGCCATCAGAAATTTGCTGTTTTCTTATCATATTTTTCAAAACTAGTTTGTAACTGAGATACGAATTATCATCAGAATAAGTGGAAAATATTCATTTTCATACTGACTGTACTCACTCATACAATGTTGCGTATCACTCTTTAATTCTCAACACCTAAGAGAGAGAAATGTTTCAGCAAGGATTAATTTGCTTGAAACGAACTTAGCATTAAGTTATTAGTCGATTTAGATAATTACTGACAAGAAAGTATGATTTCTTAGATGATCTATCGGCATGAAAATGTTTCAGTATGTTTGTAAAAAATGATTAACAACGTGTAAGTCTCGAAAAACTGATGTGCATTGACATGTGTAGATATCTCAAACATGACTATGCATGATACAAACGTATCTCAAAGTGTTATTTTAATCATAGAATAACAGAAATATAACCGTTTTAACAAGGTTAGTTGTTAGAATTTTGTTATGTTTTAGTAAAGAAAACTAATTAAATTGTAGAAATGATTGATGTACTACGATTTTTAAACTCATACTCGAATTTAGAAAAATAAAAATATTCAATATGCAATAGATTGAATAACTGAAAATCTACAGGAAAATATTTATCATCCGTAAATAATCTTCTACATAGTTTTTTAAATTTCGAGTTATTGAATATGATCCAACAACATCTGCTTGATGGGATTCTATCCTCTAACCAGTATCATGAATTCATTGATACGAGATGCTTGAATGAAATATTATGATAAATGTGTCGAACAGATGATATTGTCTATGAATTGCTAGGTTCACTCATACAAACATCGTGGAAAATAAGCGGTTATTTCACTTTTTTTTTCTTAAAGTGTTTTTATTTTCAAATACCCAATAATTTGTATATTCCATATGTATATGATTTCCAAAAACAAGAGGTGACTATTCAAAACTCACTTTGTAAACATGGTAATACTAATAATTCAACAATTAGAAAAGGATTAAATTAATGAAAACTAATTATTTTTCTTAAGAATAAAACACAAGCACAAGGAAATTCTACATGACTAAAAGAAGCTACTAATATTAATCTTCTGTTTCATAGTCATCATCATAATTTTGACCATGACAAAGTCCAAAATAGTCAATTTGAATAAAAGTCTTTGTTTGACACCGTTCGTAATGTAATTGACAACGATTGATATACTGCCGTTTGTTGTCACCACAAAATAATTCGAATGGACATGCTGTCATTGTTTCATTTGAATGACAATTAATACACACAGGATAATGATATTCATCGCTCGTTTGTACACAAATTTCAGTCGATTGACATAAATTTTTCGTACATTGCCGATTTAATCGACATGGTCCACGATATGCTATCTGTCTCGGCTGATTAAATAGTAAAGAATTCGATAAATGGCATGGATTCACAAACGTTTTACCATATGTATCACATACAGGAGAAAAGCCAGAACAATTTCTCTGACGTGGCATACAATGCGGTTTAGGAGTCATCACACACATATCATTATTCGAATAACAACGTGATACTAATGAACAATTCTCTACACATGAACCAAAGTAATCAATCTGTAAATTATTAGGATCAAGCTGTTTTGTGCATAGTTCAACTAGTACTTCACATAGATTAGCATATGTGACACCATTTTGTAAGCAGAGAGGACCGACATAATCAGAATGAATAATATGACATTGTATGTTGGAACAATTCGGTTTATAGCTTTGTGAAATATTAAATAATTGATCAATCAATGACGGAGGATTAGAACGAACTCTAGGCCGATACGGACTGTCGACAACTGGATTGCAATAGGACCGATTGAATAAATCATTGGGATAGCGTGTTACAACGAGACGAGATTGCCAAAACGATGTTGTTAATCTTTCAGATACTGTTGAATTTGTTATTGATGTCGTAGAATTGATGTATGAATCATTATTTACGGAGACTAATTCAATATTTGTTGAAAACTAGAAAAAAAGCTTAAAGATCGATCGGCAAATGACCAGACTCCATCTTAACATGTCATTTGAACTTCATTAAATGGCAATGACTAGGTCTCGATGAAATAGAATCAATATATTAATAGATTCAAGTCATTGGCTTACTGACCAAACATCTTTTTTTGTTCCAATTCCGTAGTGACTATGAGTTTGGATCTTTATTACTTTTCAATAAATGATTGATATTACATGGCAAGAAACATGTTTCTTTTTCCGTTGAAATATTTAATTTCAAATCAATTCGATTATTCTTTTGATTGATCTCTAGTTTTTGTTTTCATCATGCTCCATGTTCAATGAAAAATTAGATATTGACCTTTTGAAAGTCAAAGATAGAAATTCTTTATTTCAATTTATTTCCGAAATCCTACGTTTTCAGAATTAGTTTCATCAACACACGTAAACGTTTCTCACCAGTAAATCATGAATTGAAATCTGTTTTAGACTAGCTTTCCATCATCAAAATCTAATCATAGCTGAAATATGCATTCGAACAGAATTCGATAGTTGAATATTTGTTCGTCATGGGATTTATTTTTATTCAATATTTTTTCTTTGTTTAGGAGCAAAGAATTCTAATATGGATTCTTATTGAGAAGATACGTGTAATGTCAATAGAAATCCAAGTTGTTTTGTAATCTGTTTTTGCCCTCGGAATCGGGAAAAACGGTGAACATTTTATTCATTACATTATCATCAAATACTTGATGCATTATACTGTAAGCTACTTATAAATAAAATATCAATAGATGTGAGTGAAAGAATTAAAAAACTAGGATTATGCTCTATCTTTGAAGTTCATACGAGATTCTATACAAATAGACTTACATATTCTTTTCTATAATTGATTCAACTCATATATGGGAAACTAAAGTATTTATAGACATTGTAGCAAAGATCTAAGTAGAATACGTTGTTTTCAAGGTCTTAAAGATATGCTATTATCAAAATTTCGACATCGAAAGATATCGTAAAGAGAATTTCTAATAAAAACATGCATATTCAAAAATGATTCACGACTTCACTGACTAGTAATTCTCTGAATGTTAAATTGATTAGATTTTTGTGTTTTAAGAATTGTATCCCTCTTCTCGTCAATTGTGTATGGTTGACGAAAATATTATGAGCATGTTCTACATCATGTGCTAATCATATGTGTATTTTCCCCTAAACTCTCATTTACGGTGTTCTCGATTAAAACAATAATATGAAGTATATATACTTCGAGATGATAAAATGTTCTAGGGTCTTGCATACTTTCGTTCTAAGTGATAGACCAACGATCGAGACAAAATACAATTAAATAAAAATATCTTGTGGAACTTAGTTGACATTTTCAGAACCTAAACAAGATATTATCGTTATTTTTCTAGTCAATAATTCAATATTGACGGGCAGAAGAACGTCATCTCAATAATAAATCCTTCATAATTCTAGTAAAAAATGAAATCAGATAACCGATCTAACAACAATTGTTTTATAAAATGTAATAAATTTACTGTACTGTTTTTTTTCAAATGAAAATATAGGATCTACATTAGAACGAAACTGCTAATGTTCGACATTGATTGATATGTACATGTAATTTTACTAATAAAATTAGTTCAATAAAAATTGAAGATATCCATCCGGAAAAGGTTACATGGTGTACATGAGTCATTAAATTGAAGATACCGTTTCATGAAAAGTTAACTATTGGAATCAAAAAAACTTACGCTTGCTGCAATCATTAATCAACTATGAATAAGACATCCGTCCAAATCTGCATCCTCACTTTTAGAATTATGATTCGCATTCTACAAAGATTTCTGCAGGTAAGGCCGATAAAGATTTAGATTGTGAAATACAGATTGTAATGGATATTATTGATAAAAGGTCACCTACGGTATGCACTCACGATTTCTCTATAACCAAAGAACTGATTCCTGATTTGATTTCTAACAAATCAATTCTAATCATAATGAAAACTTGTACCAGTCAATAAAACGACCCGTCTATGAATAGTAACAGTGTTTTAGTAGTGTTCGACGTATTGGGTGTTCTAAGAACTAGGGTAACATTGTTTGTGCTACATGATTTTTTATCCATTTTTATTCGTCTTTTTCATACAGAAACTTGATTTCTCTAATTAAGTTACTTTTCTTTTCATGAAATTAAAAATCTACATACTGTACTATTTATATTTCTTTTAAATAGTTTAATAGTTGGTGTCGTATATTGTGATTTCATAAATTCATGACTGGGTCTCATTGTTGATGGTAACGATATGATTTCTATAGTTTTCCTGTCAAATGTATTCGTCCAAGATTGAAATATACTTTGCCGTCCATAATATGCTTTACAATAATGTTCTGTAATTCCATCTTCAATTTTACAGATGTCATTGGTTTTAATTCTATTAATAATCAATGATAATGAACACGAACCGCATAGTGGTGCATGCTGCCATGATAAAAATTTACCTCCTCTATTCCAATCCATACAACCAGAATTTGGACTGATGCGAAAATATACGTAACTTTCATTTCGGGCAGCATATTTTATCCATTCGTATTCACAACGATGACAATCATCATTAACTTTTAAGAAAAAATCTTGTAAATACGAAAATGAACGCATGTATGAATAATTCAATGGATGATTAAATAAAGAAAAATTCAATCGTAAAACATGTAAATTCGGAAATTTTTCTAATAAGATAGATTGATTTCCTAAATTCGTATGATCAAGTATAAGAACATGTAAACGTTTCATAATCGAACAGGATTGATTAGAAAAGAAGTGTTCTAAACTTGGTGAAACATTCGTTAAATGTAAATAGAATAAATTTGATGATAATGAATTAAATGAGCATAATGTTTGATTTAGGATTGTTGTTTGATGAAGTATGATGAATTCAAATTTTCGAAGTACTTTTGAATATTCATTTATATTCCAATTTTTGATAATCGAATCTGTTATTTCAAGTACGGTTATATCATGAGAATATTTCAATAAATATGGATATATATGGGAAAGATTTTCAACGTAGCGACATGTTATCATCTTGTAAAATTTTAATGTGAACTGTGGACCACCTAAGCGAATACTGCATTCAGTTGTTTTGCCAAGTACCGTTCGATTAACAAGTTGTGTTGAACGAATTTTTGTATGGAAAAACAATGAATCCGATGATATTCTATCAATAGTAGAACAAATGACAACAACAGCAATAATTAACGAAGGAAAATTCATGATCGAATGTTTTTGAAATTGCAGGTGAATCAAGTTGAATAGATAGGCTAATCGGCACACATTCTTTTTCTTTTCCTCTTTTTTTTTCTCAACAGTTGTCTATTGAAAAATATTTAATCAGATCATATTACTCTACTACTGAGGTAGAAAGTACGAAACACAAACACAGGCAATCAATTAAATTTTTGATTTAGTCAGTAAACAAAAGGCACACAGCACAAAAATCAGATAAACATTTCGACTAGCAATTGAAGATAATGATGAAAAAAAAAGAAATCGTTCATCTCGATCCATGAAAGTTAAATTTGTTCGCTTGGCTATGATAGGTGTCGGCCATCGTCGTTGTCCTTCAATGTATTGCTGATAGTATTTTTCAACATGAATGATTAATTTCATATTTTTCATTTGACACAAACCATCATCACGTTGATCTATATCTGATAATTCACCAGATGATGTTGATATAAAATAATAAAACTGGCCATCATCAAATTCTGGTAAATTCGGATATGGTAAATATTTTGATATTGATAATGTATAAATTAATCGTTGTGTATCAAACGGTTTATTACATACTAACAGTGGGTTGTAATTTGTTGCATTACAATTATAATAATCCATTTCATTAACAAGATAAAGTGTATTAAATTCTATGTCAGTATTTGAATAATCATCCTCATAAAAAGGACATAAAAAGTCAATTAAATCTCCAAGATAAACTGTTAAAAAACCGGATGAATGAAAAAGTAGATTCGATGAATTCCAATAAACTTGTAAATGTTGTCGATGATGACGATGATTTCCAAAACAAATCATATGAATTGAAAACATTAGAAAATGAATAAAAATATATGTTGATGACATGAGAAATAATAAGACATCGATTAATGTCTATATCTAGAAATAAGATGTTGATTAAGATCAAAGTCATATATTCCATATGCACGACTTGAGCATTGCATAATCGAAAAGAAAATTGCAACATTTATGATAGAACAAACATTATTCTGCGTGTCTAATAGTCGTGCATTCCTCTTACATGTTCACGAGAGATATATGTGTGTGAGCGTTCGTCAACTCAAGGATATATCTTGTTCGTTGATTCTATGATAGAATATGTGTTACCTTGTGTGTGAACAACTACTTGGACTTTACTATAATTTCATTTGTCTGAAAGACAGAAATGAGATTGTTCTGAAGCATCCTTATATATATTTATGTATGTATGTATTGTCACTGAACGTAATAATAATATCCTTTCGAATGTATTATATTTATTCTCAAATATGTTGATGAAGGTTATTTCGAATGAACGATTTTTAAAGTCTTCATACAGTATTTTAAAAAAGCGTGAAAGGTCTTTTTTCTTCATTCTTCCCACTTACTGTTAAATTTGACGTTATTTATATCCCTTCACATTGTCAATGAATCGTTAAAAATTTGTAAACTTCGATTTTATTTCAAACTTAAACAAACAATAGACTCTTTCAACATTTTTGATATATTCTTGATCGTTCTTACATTCAAATTAACAATGGACTACAGTCACAGATATGTGTACATCATACCTTCGATACAATAATATCATCTTAAAATTCTTTGATTTCATAATAAAGAAAAAGAAAAAGAAAAAGTGGTACTCTAGATTTTCTTCATACGCTTCTCAACAGTTCAATTATCATCGAGAGGGAAAAAGAAACAGTTGGTACTCAAACGACGAAGAAATATAAAGAAACTTGTATGTATTCATTCATTCAATATAGTGTTTGGTCATTTTATACTTCATCTCATCATCACCATCATCATCGTCATCATCATCATCATCATCATAAGTCGCAAGATTCAATGGATTCAAGCATCATCTCTTTATTTATGTAATATTTCAGATCGATATCAGACTATTCAATTCATAGTGCTTAGTAGTCATTTCAATACAAAGAAAAAAATCATGTCATTTCATTTCTTGTAGAGGATGAACTTTAAAATAAGAAAAAAATAATAATAAAAGCACTTTACAAGCATATAAAGAATATTTTATATTTTCCCATAGAAACGACGGAAAACAATTTCCTTTTTGAATATGACGTGCATAGTTAATTGTCATCATTTCAAAAGAAAAAAAGAAAAAGAAATATTATTTCTTTACACGATCATTCAATTAAAAATGAGAAAAAAAGATTTTAAAAAACTACGTTGTTATTTTATAGATATATGGCGAATAACCTACTGAATCATCGCAGCGAAACAATAGAGGATCGTTTAGCTAAACGACGTCGTTTACGTAATAAAAGATTGTTGGATAACAAATCTTCGAATGATCAATCGGAAACAACATCGATTGATTGTTGTCCCACAAAAACAGAATCACTTGATCGTGAATCCGGTAAACGTTCAAATCGAACATCATCAAAAATAACAGTTATCGATCAACATAAATCAACGCCATCAAATAGTAACAGCTCCGAATTACTACCGAAACAAAATTCATCTGCCAAAATAAATCGGAGTTCATCGAACATCAAAACAAGTTCGACTCCTATTCTACCACAACTATTGAACAATCAATCTTTCGAGTCTGAAAAAGAGACACGAGAAACATTGAAATCTCTACCGATTCGAAACGAACCACAAAATGAAAAACTCATCATTAACAGAAGCGTAGTTTCATCAGAACAATTACCTGTGATTCCTCCTCGAGCCTCCTTCGATCATCCTCAACTACAACCCAAAACTAATCGATTGAACTCAAGTCTTTTGGCACGTACTCCCCCAGAACAAACTGTACCATTAAATCAACACGAACCACAATTAAATCATCAAGAACTTTCTAAACTAAATGTTTTAGCACTTTCATATGTGTTTAGTAAGCGTATGATTCATGCTGGTTTAACTCCAAAGTCTTCATTATTTCATACACAGTCAGCACAAAAAACTGTGTGGGATTGAATACTAACAAGTTCTTTTATATCGTTAGATGTCTTGTTTGTAAAAGCTATGATGTTACTATAAGATGTAAGGAACACTACTAATGATCACATTTATATATTTTTATGTCCAATTATGAGATCTTTTGTATTTAAAGTTAAGTCATGAATGATCTGAACTTCATACTTTGAAAAAGATCATTTACTAATGCATGATAAATGCTTTTTTGTTATATCATTGTTTAAGAAATCATGATTTTATCTTCATCCTGTTACATACTGATGTTAAAAGTATCACAAATCGTTTTGAAGTCTTATATACAACTTAGTCCAAGAGAACTGAGTGAACCATTCTGGAATAGTATGTTACTCGAGCATATACTCATCTGTAACTATGGATGATTTTCACGCAAATTTCTTTACATAACGTCAGTAATGCCTTATATGTATGCTAGATTTTTTCTTTGATTTATTAAAAAATTTAATCATCGCCTTGTTAATTCGTCCAATTTATAGTTTTTTCAGTGAAAGAAAAGCTTCATGGTGATTTGATGATTTGTTACTGGGTCAATTTTATTCTTTGTGCCTTGGATGATGAGCGTAGTCAAAAGGAGACATCATTTTCAGCATATTCCACTGTACTCCATTGATAAGATAATCAAAATCAATTGATTGCTGCTGATCAGATAAATGAACGTATGCGAAATGATGAAAAAAAATCGCTTGAATGTCTTTTTATTTTGTAAGTAATAACTGTTCTTTTTAAATAAACTGCTTCTGCTTAATTATCAGACTTCTCATGGATTATCTTGAGGAGTATTTTGTTTTTAACTTAAAATATGACAAGCATCCAAATACTCATTCTTCTTCATCGTCGATAAAGTTTGTTTAAGGAGATAATTGTTCAATTTTCAAGTAGTTTTAATGTAGAATTATTAGAACAAACATTGCCAAACATCTTAAGTTCTTTGACTTTGTCTTCAATCAGTTACTGAAGTCATAATCTTTAAATATGTTCTCATTTTTTTTGTATTAATCCAGCATCTTCAAGATGCTATACTCAATAAAATGAATTGCTTTGGTTTTCTGCTAATACCAAATACTTTTATTTGCAGGAATATTTTCTTACTTTTTTCCATTGAACAAAAAACTGAATCTTACCTGACAAATACTTCTAAAGTAGTATGAATTCTTGTAAAAATAGATCTGATTTAAAAAAATAGTATGATTCATAGTTACGTATAATTTTTCTTCTAGAAACTTCTCTCCGTTTTATAATAGACACAAGAATTTTTAGAAGCCAGTCTATTTATCATTCGCCTCTGCAGTTTTCTAGGTTTAACGAATTCTTAAGTAAAATATTAAGATTAACTTTATCATACAGGCGATTAAAACGCAATTCTGAACAATTGTATCCTTCTTTATAAAAAGAAGAAAACAAATAGAATAACGATCGATGAGAAAAAATTTCGAATACAGAACAAGCCATTTCAAAAATATTGACAATCAATCGATTGTCTGAAATTGTCTTGATATCGGAATCGGTAACGCAAGTTAATAAAGGTCATACGTGAAACCAAAAATTTGCAATTTCTACGTATTGATTATATGTTGAGTAGTCATAATCGATTATTCGAAACGAACCGAAATTGAATGATATTTCAAGTATTTTGTCATGTGATATTAACATGAATGATCATAGATTAGAAATTAACAAAACGAATATCGGTCAAAGCGAATAGATATTTCAGTTTTTTCAGTTAGTTATTAAGAGATACAAACTTTGCGAAAAGAATCCTCCCTTTTCTACATTGATTGAGGATCCATCATTGAATATGTAAAGTTAGTTCTGATTGCTACGTCTACAAAATCAGGCAGATACGCGGAGGAATTCAACATTGCAATATACAACTGAGACCATCTATTGTTCTTTATCAACTTAGTATATATATAAATATAATAGAATATAACTACTCCGAGTTCGGCTATGCAATTTCAAAAATCTCAGAGTATTGTTTCATCGGATTCTTCAGAATCATTCGATGAAGATGCGAATAAATCCAGTAATATTTGATTTGAGCCAATATGATCATTTTCCTATTAAAAAAAACACAAGACAACAATTTAATCGACATGGAACTTTTTCCCTCCTTGGTAATACAACTTCAATGATTATGTTCTCTTCGGAAACATCGACCCTATTAAATATTGACATTAATAAAAGCATAACATTGTATTAGAAAACCACTAACTTTGTATCGGTAATCATGATCGTTGGATTCATATTTGGATTTTCTGTTGTTTCTTGAATCAAATTAAAGTTATCAGTATGATTATGATGATGAAGATCTAATTCTTCATAAACAATTCTATTGTAGAAACCAACGTCTAGTAAGCAAGATGGAGATCAAATGAAAAGTTGAAACCGTGATTGTCATTTACCTAGTACATTCAAATGAATATAGTATTTAGCCATACCAATTTGATTTGTTGATGTGCAAGTAACACTTTGAAATGTTCTATAGGTAATATGTAACCAACAACATCGTTTAGAACACCAAACAAATGATGTATTGTAATATTCAGTTATCATCGACCATGAATATGTTGGATATGGCACGGCATCCAAATTACAGCAGATTAAATATTTTGAATACAAATTAACATTGATTGTGCGTTCATACATGTTATCGGGCGGTTTAGGAGGATCTTGAAAATAAATAGATAGCATATTAAAAAGAAAACAAAAAACTAATGGATTATGATCAATATTCTTACGAATAATTGATAATACGATTCGTTGATAAATAGTATCGCGTGTTTGACATATATACATTCCAGCATCATCTATTGTTACTGCATTAATTTTAGTATCTTCATTATATAATATCGGAAGAGTTTTCACTAAATAATAGTTCGACGAAAGATAATTCCATTGAATCGATGATGTCCTATTTGATGGACAATGAAAATAGATAGAATCACCTACAATTAATAATTAATTCTTTCAATGCCAATACGATGTCGTCAATACCTTCAAAAGCAATATGATACATATCTCGCTCATTTGTGTTCATGACGAGAAAATCATTGCCTTTTAATGATTCATCCGAAAGAAGTGGACTACCTAAGTCTATATTGATAATTTCTTTAGCATAATTGAATCTCATTTAAAAACCAAACAAAATACTTTTTTTAATTAGTGTTTGTATACGTATACCGACACATGTTGTATCCATATGTAGTTTACAAAACAGATGTGTCGTACTTCTAATATGCTTAACAAGTAATCCACTTCGATTATATCGAATCGTTTGTTTACTATCAATCAATTCAATAAATTGTTCATTAAAACCATAATTAAAATACATAGGTCGACAAACAACTACTAGATTATCATTGAATTCTGTTAACTTTGTCCACATACGATCTATAGAACGTGCACCTATAATAGAATATAGCTTTTTTTTTGGAAAAATCATTCCTGAGTGATTGAGAAAGTCGACCAACTCTCATTAGAATATGAAAAGCACTATTACTAAAAACTTCAATTCGAAGATGTCAGTGTACACTAATGTACATCGAATTTTTATCTATTTCCGATATTCATCGAATGACAATTTCAGGATTGATGATAAATCAATGTAATGAAATTCGTCAAAAACTCATCTTGAGTACATTGTAAACTATTCAATGAAGATTGTGCTCATTCTGAAAAAAAAACAGATTTTCTCAATATTCAACTGATACTTTTCCGAAAGAATGAATGATTTAAACCACTAGTATTTTCAAAGTAGTTCAACATGTTCCATTTCAACGCGATGAAGCAACATAGAAAAGTACTTGCTTAGATACTTAACTGAAGAGAAAACTAAATAAAATTTGAATGACCGATAAAGACCTCGAAAGTAGAGACGTTTTGCTAGTATGAAATACACAAGACAATTTTCCTCCGGCTATTGACCAGATCCCAAGTACAAGTACTGTGAGTGTAGGTGAGCACGATCATTCGAACCATGAGTACGCATTCGAACATCGAACCCTTCGAGCAAGAGTACAGGGATCATCGAACTCGGTTACTAATATGTATTTACAACCATTCAGCTCTAAGTTTTTCCGATTACCATTTGAAAAAATAAAAACACCACGTAAACTTGATGGATCATCATTTGAATGGCACTGATAGAAACCATCACGATTTCGATCAAACTCGTTCAACCGAATTAATTTATCATTTACGATTTCAATTTTTCCATTACTTAAATATAATGTCCAGAAAACATTGTTGTTTGAATTACATTCTAATAAATAAGATTTGTCGAGAGGTATATAAATATACGATGGAAATTCGGATCCATTCAATAGTAGATCATCTTCTATAGATACAGATTCGAATCATCAATTAATTACTCTTCGGCAACTTACGCTGAAAACCAACGATGACAACAAATAATTGCCATAGAGAAGCAACAATCATATTCATTTAGAATCAACTTATTTAGCGCAAAATAAGTATGCAAAACAACAACTACTTGTTTTAAAGCTTTATTGAAACTAGAAAATAAAAACTAATACACCATTACAATAGAAATTAGTCCCGAATACGAGAATAAAGTAAAACACACACACACACACATATACTATAAGTAACCTGGAATAGTAAATGTGACGTGAGATTTATCAGATAAATTGAAAAAACACTCTCTTATGTCTTGATTCGCTTAAGTAAAATTTTCATCGTCCATTATATTTGATATTAGTTTATAATTTATAAATCTTTCATTATCTTCGATGTCGTCACTATCTGATGTGCTATTTGATTTCATCATCATATGCACTAGTAAATAAACAATAATCAATATTAAAGCATTGCCAGCTAAATGATATGCATATGACATGGTTAAAAGTGAAATAGATCGATGAGATTCAAGGTCCCAAAGAAACAAAGGATTAATTGTTTTAGGCCATATTACATATGCAGCTTGTATGAACCATGTACCTTGTGTCAGGGCAAAGAAACTTCTTGCAACGATAAACCAAAAATTGTTTGGATCAATACATTCACAGAAGGCACCAATCATTGAACATATTATTGTTAAACCAAGTAACTGATGTATGTGTGCATCAACCATACTTCGAGCATGCAAATGAAATCCCATGGTTAAACCTTCAATAGCAAATGCTAAGAAACCCATAACTTGTGTGATACGTTTCGGAAGTGAATATTTGTAATGAACCAGTATTTCGATCCATGAGCCAAGAAAAAATCCAAAAAGCATGGCTGCATGATGAGCATTCTCATCTCTGATGTGAGGTCTTGGCTTTTGTTCGTAACCAGTAATAAGTTCGACTGAAAAATGAATAGATGTTATGAGAATTTTAAGAATACTTTCTATAGGTAGATGACGAAAAGTTTTGCTTGGTAAAAAATAACATGGGTATGTTGTTGATCCTCGAAAATTGACTTGTTGCTGCGTTACTTTATGAGGCGTTGGATCAGTCAATGATTTGAGATAACGTATGGAATTGTTGATATGCTACCACAGAGCAAATAAAACGAAAAAGATGCCTAAAATCAAATATGGAATATTATTAACATAAGCACAAGGAAATTAGTGTTTATAAAGAACACACCAGGTGCAATATGTCCAATCCAAGTTCCCATTTTATTCTATCTATGAAACGTTTTTGCTTTGAGGATCAATCTAAAAATTAGCTTTCATTTTTAACTTCAATAAACCCCCATGAATTTTTTGCTGAAAAAATATTTGCTAATCAAGCAAATGAGAATCATTAATAATTTCCTAGAAAAAGAGTAATCAATCTACTGGACGAAGCCAATATCTAAAGACAGAGAGAGAGTAATTACCAGAGTATCGTTGTGATTGTATCGTTTCATGATGAAAGACTCGATCAAAAGACGTTCCATCAGATTTACTTCTCATGCATACTGAGTATGTTTTTTTCCTTTGACATATCTAAAAGAAGTAAATATGAATATCTAATAAACGATATTCGTCAAAAATTCTTTTCTGAATACTCGTGTAAGAGAGAAAAGTATCTTCTATCCCTACTCTCATCATTTTACCCATGTGTAATAGTCTTCTCTTCAAGATTATGTTACATTGTTATAAAATACTTGAAATATCAAAATAGAAAATATAACATGTTTCCCAATCATACCTATGTGCTTTCATGGCGCACAAAATCAATACCCAATTTGTATATTTATACTTTTTTTCGAAATGTAACGATGACGCTACAAAATGCAAGCCCTCTAAGTATAGACTGTAAACTTTCAGAACGAAAATGAATGCAACGCAATATCAACATTACATTTGATAGCCATTCAAACGTATAATCAAGGCTACACAACCTGTTACCTATTTGATTCGGTAAGGAAAGAAAACAAAAACAAATTTGTAATTAAGCTAAACATCAGTAGGAATATGTGTGGATCAATAATATTCAACTTAATATCAGTAGAAAAAAAAATTGTAAAAGAGCTAGAAAAATAATTTGAAAATTCACAGCATCTGATTGTCTGATTAAATTAAATCTTGCATTTAAATTTAAGGACAGTAGTTCTCCGTGTGAATATGTTTCGATCTGATTAGAGCAAATGGAGAGAAACATAAGTTTATCTTCATGATTGCAATTTGAAATACAAGATAGTATGATCGTAAAAGACGATATTATCTGTACAAAAGTAAATGATTAACATAAGATTAATTGATACTCTCACGAGAAGCATTATGTACCAGAATGTGATCTGTGACTATCATCATAATCTTTAATGAAGCTCTGCGATGTTATTTGAAATAGCATCTAACGTTGAAGAATTCGTATATGTATGGTTAGTCATATTTTTTTTTGTAATGAACGTGTCTTTGACCAACAGAGATCAATTACATAGTCAATGAATCGCATATCAATAAAGTGACTTCGATTTTCGATGTCAAAACGTGCTAAAATTAAAATTGAAAATAAAAATATTTCTCACATGAAAGATCAGGTTTCGAAACAACAACAAAAAAAGAATCATCTAATATTCCGCCTATAATCATAGCTAGTTTCTGAGATTAGAATAGAAATCACATTATGAATTATTAGTTACTGAAAATCTTTTTAAAAAAGTACTTCTTCTGTACAATCTTAGAAAAAAAATCGGGTAACTTACTATAATCGAATGCTTTGGCTTCGTCGAATTCGGTACTGGGGCGATTCGTCGCAATGATATAATCCAGCCATCGTTTGTATATGTTCTTAATAATCAAGCGGCTTAGTTAATTAAATGTGAAACGTGTATTAAAATGATTATAAGGAAATCATTGAAAAAAACTGATAATGATTAAACACCGATTTCAGATCTCAGCGTGTGTTACTATAAAGAATCCTGCTAAAAAAGAATCGGATCCGTTTCCCGCTTCATGATTAATGTTAACGCAAGGTAAAAAACCTTCGGCCACGAGGTAGTCCAAAATATATTTGTGGGATTGTATTGAATCACCTATTGAATACGGCTGGTTAGCTTTAAATACGTTAATTAAAGGATCAGACTTCTTAAACTATCAGAATATTCGCATCACATGGGAAGATTTACAATAAAAGATTCATTGTCAGTTATTGTTCTCTGATAACTTGAAAGTTATTCTTCTTCAGTAATTGCTATATTTTGTTAATCATTTAAAAGGTATGTTTCCATCGTAGGGTTTCGGTTGCACCCAGAACTTTCAAGAAAGATGCAGCGTCACTGCAACTTATTTAGGTAAACTTTTACCTCTTGTCTGGTTCGAATAAACTAGCTTTTCGTCTGAACAAAAAGAGAAACGTACTGGCCGAGATCAAAAATCGACGTTTGGTCAGTATCAATGTTTCTAATGATTTTTATAATAATTTTACTACACATTTCAAACTTAAATAGCTAAGTCGCTTGATTGTTGAAATATATACATATATATAAACTATGATTGAATTATGTCATTACAACGAATAGTCGGCGAGGTGAATTGTCCTGCAACGAATTATCTGTGTGATGAATTGTCCGCCGCGAGTTGTTCAGTCACCGCCAATTTCATTTCAGTATTGTTGTTCGAATAGCTGCATAGAGAAAAAAAATTAGATGTAAAGAAAAATATCAGCAGATTAAAACGTTCTATAATTGAAAGGAAAAGACAAGTACTATGATTTGTTTTTCTTTAATTACAGATCGTACAGTTTTTCCATGTCTAGAAAACAAGTCCGCGAAGTGCATATTTTGAATGATGCACTATTCGGACAGAAATATTCAGTATCATGCTCACTCATACTTTAAGATCTTTTCTTTTCTTTTCTCTTAAACGATCTACGTACTATGTCGGTATATATGTTTTGCAAGGAAAAACTAAAAATAATATTTATTCATAGGTAATGATAGTAAAGTGAACGAATAATTCATGAATTCAACACTTGTATTTTTATCATTTGTTTTATCAAAAAGTGAATACAAATACTACGTAGATTGCACTAGATATGAAACCATATGAACGTTGCCATACGGTACCTGTTGACAATTTTACAGCATAGAACGACCAATCTTGCATAAGAATTTGTCAAGTGTCGAGAAAGAAAAGATATTATTATAGACAAGAAATCATAATTTTATAAAGCTGATCGAAAAGGTCTTGCAGTGTAAAAAAATTGTTAAAAAAAACACATCTTCTTTAACTGTTTGTCTTACAGCAAATAAGTAGTTTATCTAATACTGATTACATTTTGCTTTTGTCAAAAAATATATCGTTCTCTTTTGCGATCGATCAAACAGTGCATGATGAATACAGCCTGTTTTAGTCAAAAGCATGATTATTTTTCGTTTCAATGATTGATGCTCATAAAAATATATATATATATACAAGTATGATATCATAGTTTTGATTATTATATGTATTGATGTGAAAAAATGCTATGAGCATCGTTTTTTATACGAAAATGTATTAGTTGAATATCATTAAAACGAGCTAACATATAAGTCTTTTCTACGAAATTCAGGATGTTTCATTTGCAATCAAATCAAACTTATAACAGTATTAACGTTCAAGTGCTGCTTAACCAAATAAAGAGTACATGTACAAATATGTGTGTATGCGCACTTGCTCAATTCTAATGTAAATGAATCGTTGTGCATATGTGATGGATATTAAATTAAAAGGATACCATATGCATTAAACCGAAGGAGACACTGGATTCTAATTGACAATAGATTGAAAAAATCGAATAGCGTCTGTATTCTTGATTTTGATTAGTATTTGTGTAATAAATAGAAGTGATGAAAATCAATCAAACTGTTTCAAGGATTTGACTTGTAAACTTGAAATGAAATTAAGACAAAACATTAGAATCAGTGAGCAGCGAATGTTTTCAAGAAATTGTGTGAGGTTTGAAAAATCGATTTGTTGTTTATGCGACATTACAACCAATGTAAAATCTATAAAATGGATGCAAGCATAGATCTATGTAAAATAGAAGTCCTGTTTACTTTTCATTTTAATGATGCAACAGACAATATATTCGATAGAAACTGATCGTATTCTCAATATACTGTGGGTGAGAATGACCGCGTTGTGACACCACTCATTTCGATATGTACCCTGTCGAAACTAGACGAGATCAGTCGACGAATTGTCGAAGATCGAAGCCTTAATCGATTTCGTTTATTATGAAATGTTATTGTGTACTTATTTTAATGTTATACTTGGCATAGATTAGCAGATGTGATGTCACATGTTTCGTTTTCGACGAAAGTGATCACGAAATTAATAGGGAATAGTCACAAATTATTGCGAGTTCTCTATGGAGATTTAGACTTTCTTGAGAACAAAGGGCCATTCAACTGAATTGAATCACGTGTGTGATGACACCCCAACCAATATTGATATTCGTGTACTTTTTACAAATAAATAGATAAATATTGATCCCACTCATCAATGACGAGGGACAAACTCTTCCATAGTACTAGTTGGAAACCTAACAGTTGTAAGTTCAGCGTTTAGATCAAATCAACGACACTATTTCTGATAGAGTTGCCAAAAAGAGATTTTTTGATTTTCGAACACTATTAGAATGAGAGAATAGAAACTTTTCTTATCGATTAGAACTTTCCATTGAAAAAAAACTCACAAGGAACTGTTTAGACAGGCTAGTTCCGATGAATGAGTTTTCTTCAAAGATTTAAATCTCACGTCCGTTAGAATTGAACTTTTCAACTGTTTCATATTAATCTATTGTTGTCACAACGAGTATAATACCCTATTTAACTGATCTTCTCGTTAATCTATATATTAAATAATCAATGGGATACCAATAATGTCAATGATAGAGGCGTCTCAGACATGTGTGTGAGATCAGGAGAAGGAAATCACTTCTGCAGATCGAATTTGGTGTAAAAAAACTCATGTGTTCAAAACGAAATCCGATTGCTTAATGCGTTTTTAGATTCAATATCATATCAGAAGGCAAAATAATTGCTCTGTCTCATTTTACAGACCTTTTCAACATCGTCATATTGATTTTTGAAGTCATCAATATTCTCATTTGCTAGGAATTGTCCAGCATGTTTGTATGACTATCTTGATAGATTTATCAAGATTTCTATTATATATTCGACAAAAAGTTTTTATTACTATGTAAAAACACTAACCTATGCAATTGTACTGATTCATTCACAAATTTATTTATTTCATTGGAAGAAAAGTAATAATAGAGACAAAGGCTTCATCGATTGAAACAAGAAAAAAATATACAATTAAAAAATGTTGTAGTAAAAAATTTGTTTAAAGTAATTATAAGGCAGTTTAAACCACCGAAGAAAAAAACCTTGCAAGATCAATTAGTAATTGATTGTCTATAAAAATTACATAGAAAAATTCTTATGATATGCGACCTTTTAGATGCAATAGTGATCGTTGTTCAGCCCGAAGATTGTGTGGTCTTAAACGTTCACTGAAATGCGCATGATTGAATAAAACAAAGTACGTATCAAAATTGTATAATTTAGAACTTACTTGAGTAAAGATTCACTATTCACTGTTGCAAAACGTGATGTAGTTGAAGAAAAAGCAATGCTTCGTCGTTTTTGTGATTTACGTTTATCAGTTATTGTTTCATCTCGAACGGGGGATAAAAGATTATATCGACCAACACCGACTGACTGTAAAATAGATAGATGATCAACGAATTAAAATAAAGATGAGAAATGATTCAAATACATTATGAGCTGCTGCATTGATAAATGAACGATGATCATTTCTTGATGATGTCGAATTGAATGGAATCTTCTTTTTATGATGTTCATGTTTTTCCCATGGTCGAGTTGTTGGATAGGAACCCGGTCCAGGAAAATCAGGATTATTTGGTTCGAGACCTATTTTGTATGAGAAGCAAAACAAATGAAAAAAAATCAATCATTATTTTTCTTTTCTTAATTATGAACCTGGATGTTCAATTACTAATCGACCCGTTGGTTTCTTTTGAAATCTACTCAATTTACTGAATGTTCCATGTTTATTTCTGTTTAGTTCATGTGCTAACGATGTTGATTCTGGATAATCTTTAGATGGAAAATCAGGTGATAAATCCCATGTATCAAGAACAGCATAATGTCCAGTTGATATCGGTGCTGAACGACTCAATGTAAATACTTGATAAGGACCTTTTTCACTAACACGCTTGTTAATTAATTCATCTATTGAGCTTTTTATGTTGTATGTTCCAGGACCAATTTTTGAACCCTGAAAGTTTTTCAGTTAAATCAAGAAAGTGTAAATAACTAGGTAACGTGTTGTTACTTGAAATGGTAACGTTCGTGGACCTGCATTCCAATCGAAGGATGGAACATTACTACCTTGTTGCCAACGCTTTTCTGCAATTTTTGCATCCGGAATACCATAGGCACCTGGTGGAGGAGCTTTGTCCTATGTAAAAACATGTATATGTTAGAATGTTGTTGAAAATAAAAACAAAATTCTATTGAACATACTAGTATTTCTTTCGGGAATCTAGATGAAAGTTGATCGAGTGCACCACGCTTACAGTGTGGTCGTCTATCAGCTTCCGTTAAAAAATCCGTGATGGGATAAGCACCAGGACCAAGACGTCGTTCATCTTCTAGTCGTTTTTCGTATGTTTCTTTGAAGGCCGGATGAGGTATTTTCGATAATTGTTCTGAATATAATGCTTGTTCCCAATTTGGACCTTCGAGACGTTTTTGTAGATTTTTTTCACTGAAATCTCCATACTGTGTTAAATCGTAGGAACCTGGTGCAACATTGGGTAAACTTTGATGTTGAATACCGGTTAATAATTCAGGATGTACACCAAGTGTTTGAAATCTAGATATCATAATGAACAATGAGATAGATGAAAGAATTGGGAAACTATGTTCTACCGAGCGGTTTTGCTGGAGAAACCAAGTGTTGTTGGTTTTTCAATGTCGGCAGAAGCCATGTTGTAGATGATGAACAACTAAAAAATGATTAAGATGAATAATATTCAATTATTGTCTCTTCGAAAATTTCTTTGTTTTTCTCTTATGTATTTCGTCCATGAAAAAAAATCCGCTTTTCTGTATTAGTGTTAAATCAAGTGCAGCATTAGACTTTTCTTCTATTTGATTGTTGACATAATCATAAAGCAAATAGTTACAAAGATGAGAAAAGAACAAAATTCAATGCATTGCCAATTTTACCATTACAATGTTGGTTACAATAACGTTTGCCTCCTATTTTATCGCTCTTTTTACTACTATTATTCGTTCTGTCTGCATAACTGCTCTAGTATATCATAGTTTTTTCTTTTTATTGTTAATTATCTTGTAAAACGTATAAGTACTTTTCGAGCATCGGTTGCTTCACTGTTCTTTTATTTCCTCTCGATAGCAACTGCTAAAAAACACACGTTCTATCAATGGAATCCCTAATAGATAAAAGTAACATTGAAAATCAATGTCATAGTGAAGATGTTGATCTGTAAGACAAATACGGTTTATTTCGTGTTGCTTTTCATACTCGATTGTACTATATAATGATCTGTTAAGAGATGAGCAACGTAATAGAGATCCTTCATCAATTATTAAAAATGTGTTTTCGATGAAGAATCACTTATTGATATACTATACTTGCGTCTATTGGATGATGACGTGTTGAGGTAGGCAAGTCTGAAGTCGGCTACTGTAATTTTTAAAAACATATTATTTGATAAAGGGTAATGAATATCTTGCTGATAATCATTAGCGTATATCTTATGCAAATGACAATAGGTGCAATTTTTCTCATGGGAAATCTTCGGTTTCATTGTAAAGGAGAAAATCCTATTAAAAACAAACAAACCAAGAGCTTCAATGAAAGATAGTGAAGATATGGTGTACTACTCGTTCGATATTGAATGATGCTAGAATGGATAGCATTTGTCGTATATCAAAATTTATATGATTTATTTACATGACATGATGATTAAGATGCACTTTGAGTGGCTCATGGTTCAATTGTTCCCGTTGAAGTTGATCGACTTGCCGCAAGCTATTTGATGAAAAAACAATAACTTGATTCTTTTGTTGAAGTACTTGAGAATCTTTTACTATGGATGCTTGGCTTGCTATTTCTGGTCTGATTATTATCTGCTAAACTTTCTCGATACGCGAAAATATTTATGTATCTTAAAGCTATGAACGAGTTTATTTAAGTTTTAATTTTATAATGAGATTATATATAAAGAAACGGAAGGCAAAACTTTTGATGCTGTTTATACTGGTGTCAAAAGTGGTCAGTAACTAATACAATATTTTTCAATTACTGTGAGAAAAGATTTTTAAAACTATTGAATGAAATGATTCCATGAGAATTTTTCAACACGATCAATTTGTAGCTTTTCAAACGAAAAATAACCTAAAACTTGCTACTGAAAAATTTAAACGAAGTAAAGCAACAGTAATAAAGTCATTTCTTCTGACTTCTATTTTGCTGATCGAAAGGGTCACATATCTATGGGATTGTTGATCAGATGAAAAAGCATTGTTTCAATGTCAACTAATGATTAATCAGGCATTTTTTTTCTCGTTTCACGGTGGTGATACTGTTTGAAGGAAATGATCTTCGTACTATCCCTAGTTTGATTGATGTATAAAATAATAAAAAAAACATCGATTTAAATTATCTGGTGTTAGATTTTCATTGGTATAAAAAATGTTTCTTAGTTGTACTAATTATTTTAAAAAATCAAAGAAAAAGAAAGAGAACAAGAACAAAAACATTCAAGATTGATCTGATTCTTCTTGCCAGGGGCGTTGGATTCGTTTTTGTTCCCATGCATCTAAATTCTGATGTGTAACCATTTGCTCATACTCTTCTTCTAAAGATGTTGGTTCAACATAATCAAGACCTTTAGCTTTGATTTCATCACGTGCATATGTTTTTATACTTTGTCGTCGACGATCATATCGTATCCATGTAGCACTACGTAATGTTACATAAATAACGCCGATAAGTGTTGCGTATGGAAGAAAATTTTTGACAAAAATTTTATTTATCATTGATTTCTTTGTTGTGAATATTTGACAAAATAAATTCTTCAACAGCTTCGATATCTTTTTTTGCAAATGAATGTAAAGCAAAACCAAATAGAAGTTGCTTCTTTATTTCTAATCTTTCGTAGAGATGACGAGCAAGAATATGATATTCAGGTTGATCTTTACCCAGAAGAGATTTCACTGAATAAACTGGAGACGAATCTTCGTTTAGATTCACGTCACGACGAACGAGAACCTAGAAAATGATTTTGAACGTCGTTAAGAACATGTTTGTCTTCTGTTCTTGAACTTACTAAACTCCCAATTTTACCGAATTGCGTCACTGATATAAATAGTTTGTTAGAAAAATTACTTATAACAAGATCGGTAACGTGATTATTTAGTGTTGTTTGTGCCTGAAAATATGTAAAATGTCAAAACATAGAACATTTGAATTCAATTCTTTTTACTGTTATTGTTTTTGGAAATCTAGAATCCATAGTACATGATGCAAACAATAAGTTTCTTTTTTTGTATTTAATTTATATAATAAAAGCAAACTTAACATTTAAATCGTAGTTGCCAATCTAAAAATGGAGGTTTATAGATGACGCTATGTATAGCATGAAGATTTTTCCCTTTTACGATCGATTCATCGCACGCAGTTTTTCTAACGTGAAGCATTCCAAGTAGAAGCAAAGTACCCAAGTCAGTGAAGATTTTTGAAAAGTATTGTATTTTACACATTGAAAAAAGAAACAAATTACATTGAGAGTACTTTGTAAAACAAAACTGAACTTTGTTTGATTTCTTACGCCATATTACTGTCAAGCCGTTCGGATTCCGTTCAGCTATGTGTGCATATATTTTTGCTATTGATCAATATTATATTTTTTTATTTCGATCTTTTTTTGAACAAGAACAAATATCTAATAAAAGATTGATTCAAAGATAACCATGCCTTTTTTGCTTTTTTTATCAGTTTTCAGTTATGGCACTTTGAAGTACTTCGATACCTAAGACAATGTACCAATAGATACATTTTTAAATAGATATTAGGTATCCATGTGCATCTAGTTTTAGACTTCCATTAGAAACGCAGATCGCACTTACGTGTTCGTATCCAATGATTCTATTCGGGATGTTAAAAAGTGATACGCTATAATCTTTGCATGTATCAACTACTTTTCGGAATTTCCAAGTCGATAAAATCTTTTCGATGATAACAACCTATCTAACAATATATGCCTATAGTTTTGGATTCGTCGTTATTTCACGTTAGATCCTTAATTTACTTTATTATAATCTTTCTTTTCGGTAAGAAACCATGCTCTCCCATGGACCAAAATTATAATTTTATTCAAGGTACTGGCAAAATATAAGAGAAGAGAATAATTTAATGAGTAAAATATATCTCCAGTAAATAACAAGTAGATGATCTCTAATGAAGGCATCATTTAAGGCAATTCCGAAGGATTATAAATTCATCTAATTATAACTTGAGCAATTCAGAAATGAAGAAAAACCACTTGAGAAGTACACACGAGAAACGATCTGACTATTTTTTTTCAAACGAGGATTATTATCTGAATGGATTATTGTGTAGCCGTTGAATTTTCTGATCTGCACAAGGACAAACAGAGGAAAAAAGTACAACAATACTATGATGATTGTATATGTTACATGATGTCTGGTGTGATTTTGGATACAACTCAGCATTTGTTTCTCATACAGTTATACTCATGAAAACATGCATACTACACAAGGATAGTTACAGAAAAAAATCAGAAATATTCACTGCTTTCGATCGACAAAAAAAAGGAAGGTATTTGAAAAGAATCATATTTAGGCAAGGCTCATGAAAAAACATGCCACTTTTTTCGGTAAATTTGTTTCTCTGAATCAATTTTTACATGTACGAATATATCAACTGGCGCAATCCAACTTATGAACTAAAGATTTCGTAAAATTTTCTTTGGTTTCAGTGTCTATGGATTGATAGGTCTAAAAAGAACTGTTATTCGAGAAACCGAAAGAATTAAGATTGGATGTTTGGTATTTTATGATTATTCTAAAATCTCCGATAAAATACTTTGCACATACTTGCCGAGTATAACATATAGATGTTTAGAGATATCCTTAAATGTAGGTCTTTCGAATTTAAGCGTGAATTTCTTTATGAACTACATCAGTACTATAGAAAATAAACTTTGAGTCAAACAGAATAGCAATTCCAACTATCTTTTATCTGACTTACATGGACGGACTTATTTTCTTTCGTTTCGCTGATTATTATTGTCTATTAGAAACTCTACACAGATCTTTGATCTTAGATCTGTTTCAAAACCTTCTTTCGTGTGTGTGATCCAGTTGATTTAGTTTCTTACGCATTCATCGAACTTTAAATCATTAGCGCATTTCAAAAGATTGAATGTAAGCATGAAATTATTTCATGATAATTTTTGTTTTCATGAGTGATCATTAGGCTACGATAAAGATGTTCAAATACGTAAGAAAAACGACGAATATTGTTCTTCTGCTATCAAGACAGCAGCTAGGAACAAGCTCTTTTATGCCTAAGAATATCCTTTCGTTTATAACTATTTGTGATAGGAAAAAAACCTCATTACACAACCATATATATCATCACGATCCTTGACATGAAACGTCTACAAGACAAATATGCAAATATTCTGTTATTACTATCAAGGTAAACTAGTAGAAGAGATGAGATCACAAACTTCATTAACAATTATGAGAATTTAATAATAGAATATGAAATAAGCACGCTCTCATCGCTTTGCTAGATTGAGTTCATCATCATATATGATATGTAATGCGTTTGAAACTTTCATTTCGAGAGACTAATGTTATTTTTATTTCAATAACCATATGCATTGAAAACTGGATCAATATTTCTGACGCCTTATTCAATTATATACAGTAGAATGGACATTCTCTATAGAATTTTAAATAAATTAACATGATTACATCTGTGTGACAATCTTAATCAGTCATCTAGAAAAAAATTGCATCGTTTCATAATCACTTATTGATATTCCAAAACATGAACAAGTTCTGTATTCACTATCGACAACTATATAACTTCGATTAAAATTAGATCCTGTAAAATCCATCTCTTATATCGTTTTTTTCTTACATCTCAAGAAAAAGAATGAATTTCAAAATCAACAGAGCAATGTTTGCATTAAAAGAAATTATTTTATTTTATCATAGAAACAACACAGTAGAAAAATATATTGAATACAAAGAAGTCACGTAGAAACTAATGTCTCACCATATTTTTGCTGGTTTACCAAAAATTCTATTACGTTGAGCATATTCTGTTTCTGTGAGGCATTCACGTCGTGGAATAAACACATTTGGATCACTAATACCTGCAGTAATATCATAAAATGATAACACTTCATTACCATATTTTTCACTGAAAGTGGTTCGAGAAATCGGAAGACATCCTCGATATGTCCATGTTCCTAGATATCGAAGAGTCTCATTGGTTGGTAATGTGAAATTGCCACCCCTGCGGTACAAACGATATAATTTATTTGAGAAGTACGTAACAAATGTATACTTACCAAATCGTTATGAGTAAACCAGTTTCGGGAAGAGCAGATGAACCAATGTAAGCTTCACCATAAGATTCAGCATCTGGAAGGATGCCAAAATCTTGCCATGGTTGATTTACTTCCCGACGAGTACAGTTGTGAGCTTTCAAGTCATAAACGAATTCTATCTTGGCATCATACAGAGTTAGTATATCATAAGCAATGTCTTCACTGCCTGCTTCAAAGTTTTCGACGAGTCTAACACGATGATAGACAGAATCATAGCTTACTCTTCCTCGTAATGAAGCTTTCTGCTTTTCATTACTATCAAATATACGTCCTTCCCACTGTGATGGAGACGTACATGGACGTGGTTGTTGTGCTGCGGCGATGTAAACCAAACTGATTAGAAGAATTGTGAGCATGACTTTATAGTCTTGTGGTCGAACTTAAGATGTTGTAGATGTTTTTCAATGAAGACGATGCCACAACATGTATTTGTAAACATTCATACACGTATGTAGTACTGATAGAAAAGATTACTCTCGATTTCTGGTATACTAGCCTTTAGATAACAAAAACAAATATGAAAAAGGTAAAAGGTAAAGGAAGCATTGCATTGAATTATTAGTAAGCTATGACAAATAATGACGTATCAATGATGTGCTAACAAATGAGTGAATATATGATAAGATAACGAAATGCGTTCTCTTTTTGTCAAACCCTTGCTAGAATCAACTAGATGACGCCATTCCAGTTATCTAATACAGTGTGTCATATTCTTCAACATATGCTAAGAATCGTTTGCGCCTGCTAGCTAAAAACGTTATTCATGAAGTATCTCACAACAATTATTTTATTTTTCTAAAATTCATCCTAATTAACATGTTTGAATAATCTTATAAAAGGTGATATTAAACTATCCAATTAGCTATTGATGTATTGTTGCAGTTTCGTGAGTGAATTTTGTTCATCTAGCATAGTACCGAGTTTCATGAACTGAGTACAACAAGAAAATTTTACTCGAAGATTCATGCCGACCCTGATTTTGAAATTGAACAATTGGCGCAGTTATAACCGTTCATCGATGTTCTTGAGCCTAGTTTTAAGAATCTCATAATGTTTCTTTGATATGTTGGTGCCCAATCTTAGCTTTTAGATCGAAGTTCGGATAAGTGTTTGATTTTTTATTTCACGAAAAAAAGAACGCAATCAAGCCGATAGACGAATATAAGTAAATGGCACGTACTGAAAGATAATTACATTCTTTTAATATGCAAATAGGTTTCGTTTACTTTTGATTTGAATTCTGGACATCGAAACACAATTAAAATGATGTCTAGATATGAGTAGCGTATGATTTTTTTGTAGAAATGATTTTTCAAAAGTTTGAAAATCAAATCAACAGGAAACAATAGTGTGATAGGTATCGCATCGTTTGTCATAATTCTTTTCTATATGCTTCCATATATTTGAAGTCATGTTTTCTTTTTCAGACGATAGTGTAAAACGATGCCGATATAGTTAGATGATTGAACTAGAAAATTACTGAATGAAAACTGTTGCAGTTGCATAGATTGCACAACACTAGCTTAAGATTGCTAAGAGAAATGAATCGATAGGAAAAATTTACAAATACCATACCAGATCTGTCTGAATGTTGAAAAATATCTCAATGCAATAAAAATACGGTATTCTATGATTGTACAGCTGATGGGTAACGCATTACAAATTTCTATTGGCGTAGACTGGAGAGTGTGCTTTACATTGATTACTCTTGTCTTTTTGATTTATAAAATTTCCCTTCACGATAAATTTGTTTTGAATAGACGTAAAGTTTGAACGATAGATACAGTGAATTGATATAATACTGATTTTATTGAAATTTGTCACAGAGTTAACACTGTAAAATGATGGAAAATCCTGGAGATAATTGGTTTTTAATTGAGTTCCTCATATCAGCGATGAATTCTCAATAACTTTATAGTTATGATAAAGAACCATTCGACCTTGAGAAAGGACATTTCTAAAACAACACGTAAAAGATTTTCGCTTTATAGAAATTACTTCATTGAAAAGCCGTACGTCTTTTCTTTGAATTTTTCATACCATGCGATTAATTAAACCTCTAATCATCAAAGATTATTAAGTTGCATAGTGCTAATTTAAAGTCATTCATTTTATTTTACCAGGTAGAAAACAATCGAAGGCGAGCAGAAACGCAAAGCAAATAAAACGATGAGCCAAGATAATATAAGTAAGGAGCGACGATTTTTAGAGGTGTGAGAGAAACGTCCTTGGTTTACTTACAAATTATGCGAACCGGTACAAAACTAGAAAATTCATTTGGTTGAACAGAACGGGATTTTACAAGCATAGTGCTATCAGCCGAAAAGCTGGAACACAACGCTACTTTTCAATAAACGAACGTACTGTTAGTGAGTTGCTCCTCCTCGTGTATGAACTTTTGCAACACAGATTATGTTCTACAAAAAAGATATGTGTTGGTTCTTTGTAATGGAAATAGACGAAATGTGAATAAAATAGAGCTCTGGTTCATTAGATTGTTTATCGGAAATGTAGTGAATAATCATTAATAAACAATTTGTTATATTTATTATAAAAACATAACAAAAATAACATGAGAACTATTTATTACAAATTTCGACATTCAATATCAAGATATTTCAAATTTGTTTTTTAAATTTCGAGTTTTTCAAAAACAAAAAGAACTGAAAAGTAGTCTTATTTTATTCAGAATCGATGGTTTCAATTTTTTTCAAGTACACAGACTCGAGATGTCACAATAGATCCTGAGAATCTTCCAGAAATTCGTTGTCGAGTTCCGATCTCTGACTCATATTATCGAAGATACGAACAAAAACTGTGAAAAGAAAATAGAAAATCACCACATACTTTAATGCTCAAGTTTATACTCAAGCCTCTTTCGATCTCCGGCAACGAATGCCGTAAATTTATTTAGCAACTTGTATACTGTATTTAGGTTTCAGATTCCTTATTTGTGTTATATGGCTACTTTAGTAATTAGAATAGCAAAGAAAATATCGAGAAAAACATATCATTCATCATAGTTCACGAGCCAAAATATTTAAACAAGAGCTTACACTAGCATTTATGGCTGACTATGATTCGTTGATTATTAATTTCGTTCGTAAACTGTTGTGAATTTCTTATCTTGATAGAATTTTCTCTTTTGATTGTGCATACGCGAGTTGTAGCATATATTGGAAGCGTACAGAAATTTTTTATGAAGCTTCTAGTTTAGATCAGAAGTTTTACGCTAACATTAACAGCTTATCAAACAGAGAAAATATTTTGAGATATTATTGTTACATTCAGCCTTTGAATTTCAGAGTATACCAAGCTGTGCTCGTATGAGCAGTGTCCTATGTGTGACTTTTTGAGAAACCTTCAGTTGAACATCAAAACGTAAGCAAAAGATTTTTGTTCAGAATAAAATGAGACTATTATTTAATGTCAGAAACATCAATAGCAATTGCGCAGTTTTATCTAATGCTTTTGTGAATAGAACATCTTTACATAAGATGATCAAAACAATGGGAGAAATTCAGGGGACATACAAGATGAAGTTTTATAATTTTGTGATTTTGTTAGAGATCGAATTATTCTGTTTGAGAATATTTGCAAACTTCACCACGACGAATTCATCCATATATATAAATATATATATATGTATACATGTATTTATATTAGTTTTACGCAAGTTCAACGACTACTTTACCATTGGTCACTTTACGAAAAAATGTTTGCTTAATGCTTTTTGAAGGTATCTAGAAATGGGTAGCATCAATTTAGTTAGATTCCTAATATCTCAGAGATTCAGCGGTATATCTTCGTGAACTACGACTGAAGTGACAACATCTTACAATCTTTCAAGCATTAGTAATTTTCAAAGTCTTGTTAAACACTGATTATCTCAAGAATAAATCATGCATAGGTCGAAAAATAGTTAGTTTTCTGTTGGGATATTAAGATTTAAACATTGTTATCAAGTATTTCTGGCATAAAACAAAGGTTTGCACTCTATTTCGAATTGATTCGACTTTCTTGGCTACTGGATTGTTTTCATCGTTGGAAACGGTATCATTATAGTAGAATACTAATAAAAAAGTTGACGAGTATGATAGTTGAACCAAGTTGAAGTTTGAATAAGGAAACCTATCTGTGGATGAACGGTTAGTGTTGTAAACACTCGGAGATGAAATGTTTTCTCCTCATTGTTGATCTATGCAGACTCCTAAATTTGTTCATAGTGTATGAATCTCTTGTTCAACCATGTCAAGCACATTGCTTTACAATTTAACGTTATTTTTAGGTGAAAAACGCGCAATCTGGAAAGAGATTGACATTAAAAACTAACCTTTTCTTGCATAGGATCTTTTTGTCATGCACATATCTGCTTAGAATTCACTATGGACGCAAGTTCAGAAATCGAAAAAAGACGTTCAGTTCCAACAAATCTATGATTTTCTAGTCGTCAAGAACTGTTGCTTTTGTAATATTGATTTTCTGACTTGCCACTCACATGAAGACGAGCCTTTTCTTTTCTCATATTTTCGTGATTGACTTTGTAATTATCATTGATATTTTTTGCTAAGACCAGAATGCAACAAGTATCTATGAGTAATGTCGGGAAACAAATGGTCGATAACAAAAATGTTGAAATAACAAAATATATACATCTTTAAGCAAGTGATGGATCTTGCCCTATTCAACGCATGAGATTTTTTTGATTTTCTATTCAGTCTAGAGATGACTCGAAACACTACGAATATATAGCTATATAGCTTACCGTTAATAAAATATCGGCGTCCTTCACAGGCAATACAATGATGATCAATGATTTTGGTTCCTTTTTTTCTAAGTTCGCTGCTCATGGAATAACTACGATTGATGATACTATGTATCTCTATACGATGTACATCGATTTTCAGCGCGGATACTATTTTTCTTATGTCTTCGATGGATCCTCCTCATGTTTGAGCTCATGATAATCTCTATGAAAATGACTCATAGTCAAAAATAAAATGAGAACGCATAATATTGTACTATTTTACTGTTGGAGAGAAAATTCTTAAGTGAGCATGAATGCTACGTGTACTATGTAGGTGAAAGAAAAATAAGCTGATTTTGTACTGAATAAGAAGGAGAACATACAGGATTACATATCATCATGCTTCAAGAAAATTACAGTACTGCAGTAAATGTATAGAACATTCGTATTCATTATTTTCAACAACTGTGGAACTATTTCGGTTGTCCAATCGTTCGATCTAGTAGACGACTAGAAAAAAATAGAGATCCAAAGATAATCCACTAAAAATTATTCGATGATGTCATTGAACGTCCTATGATTTTTGTCATGTTAGCTTTCATTGAGCTGACTGATTAGAGGATTCTGAAACGAATTCTAGTTTTTCTTCAAAAACTTTATCATGTCCAAATTAGATAATTTAATATCTATAAACATATGATAGGTTGTAAAAACCTTCACAGACAAACATAGAAATTTCACTGAGGTCTAATCTTTAAAGTATTCCAGCATTTATCTTAGAACTACTTGTGAAAAGTATTTATTCTAAAATGCGGTACAAAAGTCTTAGGGCAGATGTGAAGCTGTTTTAGACCGTGTTTATAGCTGACTTATAAACCGATTAAATTGTTGTTAATGAGAATGAGTAACGTCTGAATTACAAAATGTCTACATTCGTCAAAAGATTGCTTAAAAAACAATAAAAACGATGATTTTGGTAGGATAAACGTCACTCTTTCCAATGGTGTATTGGGAATAAAATATGCTCTTCTCTGAAAGAGATTAAATCAGTTCGCCGTTCCTACTGCGTGGCCATTGTGCAACGATGAAAATCATTTATTAAATTACAATTTTTTTCTGCAAATTTTCTACCATCTCACATATTTTGAACGAATAATTCAAAAACGAATTGACTTGATGCATGATTTTTGAAGATGATGGGTGATTATCTTGCAAAATGATAGTTTTTGCAAAAGACTCGATCTGACAAAAAATTTCATATTTAAAACTTTTTTGATAAATGATTCAAGAACGGATCTACAACTTTAACCAATGTTAATATCGATAGAGTTTTTGATTCTCTACATTATTGTTGTATGTTTTTATTCTAGTTTGATACGTGAGACTCGAAATAATTGAGAAATACAAACTTTTCAACTTGTATAAACGTTGATAGAACATTTTTAGAAGTGTTTGGACTTTGATTTTCCCTCTTTCTCAGATTCATTTGAGGAAAATATTTCTTTCAAAAAATTTTTATTTCAGAGTTTTTTCTTTCCAATTAAAAAGAAAACTTGATCGGCTTTATAAGTCAGCCACAAGGTCTAAGAAAGTTTGACATTTGTTCAAAGACTTATACATCGCATGTTATACATCTAGTCTAGTATAACGGACGGGTTTCATCAAAAACAAAAGTAGTTCATAGTTTAAATTTCATCCATGTGTTTATTAGTCGATCATTTATTTTATACGGTTTTATTGAAGATGATCGTAGCGAAAAAAGGGCTATTTACATCATGGAATTTTATTAATGCTTTGAAAACAAAACAAGGTAAGTAATTAGAATTATTAAAATAATTAGGATGCGAGTTATTTCTACACAAAATCTTAGCCGAAAGTGTTATAGAAGAGTAGGTTTCTTAATACTTATGATGAGTAATGCCGCACACTTATCTGAACATGAACACTACTAACACTCGTCTATTCGGAAAGATTTTTGAACCAAAACTGGGATATTATAAGCTTTCGAACTGTCAGCATTTGCATGAGTTGTAAGGAAGCATGTTTTTTTTCTTATTATAATTAGAATAAAAAATAGAATGAATTTCTAACTAATAATGACTAGTATTGAAAACGATTTTCATTGAAAATATCGAAAGACAAAAAATGTCGAAGAAAAACACATGCCGAAAATATATATCGAATGAATAAAAAATCAAAAGAAAAGAAAAGAAGTCGATCATATAATATGTCGAAGCTTCTGAGATGTCGTTATTAACCAATATTGATTTTCTTTCCTATCATACTTCTTGTTTCTTTTTCTCTCGCCAATTTCTTTTGTAATCCCATTGGTTAGCTAATTCTCTTTTTCCAACTAGGTCTAGTCTTCACGGCACAAGTTAATAGTTTATTAACAAAACGGATTTAGTGAAAAGTCAATACCCTTTTCAAAGTTGTATTAACGGTTAATGCATCAATAAACATCGAATTCGATGCATAATAATTAAAATAACATCTTTTTTTTATTATGACACAGCTCTTCTATGTATTATCGAGCAGTATGAGAGAGAAGCAATACTTTATCTTGAAATCTTAGATTCTGCTGGATGCATTAACTTTCAAGTGAAGACACGTATAAAGTCAATACTGTATTATCTTTCTAGCAAAGATGGGGTCTTTGCCATTGCATGAGAGAACATTCTAGAATATGGAATAAACACAGAACATAACGATAACAAAAAGATCGACGAATTGTCAATGAGTACAGGTGCTAAACGTCGACCCATTTCAAGTTCTGCTAATGATATTCAAAAGCATATCGATACTCTTGTGGCATATTACAGCAACAACGAGATCGACGCTGAGCAATTGTTAGATAACTTATCATTGTTCATCGCGAGAAAAGCATAAACTTTATATTAATCACATACACATGGACCTATTGCAAATCATTCATTTTTTAAATAGTTATTGGCCGTTATCAGCAATCTTATTGTTCTTTTTTCAATAAAAAAATAAAATAAATATTTTATATTTTACATCTACCGTCATTTTTCACTGATTCGATATTTTTTTCATTGAACGTGTTTTACTACCGGCGTTTTCAATACATACCTTGAAAACTAGAGGGTTTTTGTATTCTATCATTGAAAAATATGCTTTTCAAACTTCATCTCATTCAGTGAGTTAAGTATCGAGAAATCTAATTGCCATGTGTTTCGCTTTACTATTCGTCGAATCTTTCGAACATCATGATACTAAAAATTTCCAAAATGACAACGATAACAGGCCACAAACCGAATAGATAAACTCTAAAGTAACCTAAAATTATTGCAATGTTAACTTTTTGGCTAATAATCGTTTTTTAAATACATCCTGATCATATCTATTGTTCATGATTGAGTAATGCCATCCTAGAAGAATTTTAGAATCAGCGTAACAAAGATTCCTTTCATAATTCTAAATGTCAGTAATAAATATCAATTTCGAATTCTTGTCTTAAATTTAAAAATGAAAATCTGTTTTTTTCTATGCGTATATTGTTGTTAGTTTATCAATATTTCATATCAAAAGTCATGTTCATCTCATGGAATCCTAGGATATAAATTATTTTATTAAAAAATTAAAATTAAAATTCGTGTGAACATCAATTAATACGAAATTTAGTCTATTAGTTTTTCTTGTTCGATGTACCGAAGAGATTGTGTCGCATGGCCCATTCTTGATCCGAAAGACATTCACGTCGTGGGATGAATACGTTTGGATCACTGATACCAGGTGTTATATCGAAAAATGATAAATGCGAGATACCAAATTTTTCACTAAAACTTGTTCGCGATACTGGTAAACATCCTTTATAGGTCCACGTAGAAATATATTGAACTGTATCATTTGCTGGAGTTGTGAAATTACCACCCCTAAACATGAAAGATAGACTTGTAGTTATGAAAAACAGTTTTAAAAAGATAGTTACCAGATTGTGACTAAAACACCTGTATCGGGGAAAGCAGATGAACCAACGTAAGCTTCGCCAAATGACTGATCAGTTGGAAGAATACCATAATCATGCCATTGTCGAGTTATTTCACGACGTGTACAATTCTGCGCTTTCAAGTTATAAACAAATTCAATTTTTGTGTCAAAGAGAGCAAGTCTGTCATAAAAATCTGCTTCACTTCCTTCATCGACTCGTTCAAGAATACGCTCACGATGGTAAGTGGCATCATAACTAAATCTGCCACCTAAGTCAAACTTTTGTTCCTCATTTATATCGAAAACGCGTGCTTCCCATTGTGGTGGAGTTGTACATGGAAGTGGTCGTTGTGCGATTGCGATGCTAAACAAGCAAAGTGCGAGTATCACAAGCATGGTTTTGTCTGTCCAAAGAGAAACAGTAAAATAAGAAAAATGAATTTTTTATCGAGTTTTAAAAAAGACTCGTCTATAAATACCGGGTAAAGACAAGAGTTATAATCTACATTGTTGTCCCTTACCTTGACTCACCTAAAAGAAGATACCCGGGCAGCAATACTGATTGCACTTATCATTTCACTGCGCACTTTGATAACACATTTACAATGGTTGATAAAAAGTAAATAAAAAAATAAACCACTCTATTTAGCAGCTATCTTTTCTTCATCCAGCTGAAATTAGAAAAGCAAATGAAACCCCATTGATACTGCATTTGAGATATGAATAGTATTGCATAATAGGAACCATTTTATTTTGAAATATTTAGTAGAAAAATTATCACTGCATAAAAATGTAAGTGCGTCAAGAGATTCTTGATCATCGAAATTTCATGACTTCTTATTCGGTCAAGTTATTATTCTTTTAACAAAGGCAATGAATCTAATTAGATAAGAAAAACTTCACATTCAAAAGACAGCCTACTCGAAAATATCTTGTTGCCTAAATAACACGATACGTCAATTGTTAAGGTTTACATAATCAAATACAATGTGCATTTTTCAAAATATGAAACACAAAAATCCTCTCTTTCATTTGACTACATCACAATCACAAAGTATACCCTTGACTTCTAGTAATAGTTAATATTCATAGGAAAGAAATTTCGATTATTATGCTATGGAATGGAGAACATAGTTTTATTTTTTAAAAGAAAAATTGTCACATAATCTTTTTAAAAAAAAATGTTCCCTAAATCTTCTTTGATGTTGGTGTGCCGAAGAGGGTGTGTCGCATGGCCCATTCTTCATCCGAAAGACATTCACGTCGTGGGATGAATACATTTGGATCACGGATGCCAGGTGTTAAATCGAAAAATGATAAATGCGAGATACCAAATTTTTCGCTAAAACTTGTTCGCGATACTGGTAAACACCCTCGATAGGTCCATGTAGAAATATAGTCAATTGTATCATTTGAGGGAAGTGTGAAGTTACCGCCCCTAAACATGAAAGATAGACTTGTAGTTATGAAAAACAGTTTTAAAAAGATAGTTACCAGATTGTGACTAAAACACCTGTATCGGGGAAAGCAGATGAACCAACATAAGCTTCACCGAATGAGCGATCAGTTGGACGAATACCGAAATCACGCCACTGGCGAGTTATGTCACGGCGTGAACAATTGCGTGCTTTGAAGTTATACACAAATTCAACTTTTGATTCAAAGAGTGAAATAGTATCATAAAAATCTTCTTCACTGCCTTCCTCGATATCTTCAGCGATACGTTCTCGATGATAAGCGGAATCATAACTGATTCTGCCTCCTAATCGAAACTTTTGCTGTTCATTGATATCATAAACACTTCCTTCCCATTGGGGTGGAGTTGTACATGGAACTGGTCGTTGTGCGACGGCGATAGCAACCAAGCAAAGAGCAAGAGCTACAAGCATTATTTTGTTTGTTAGAAATAAGGCAGTTGAAAAAGAAAACTAATTGTGATGAAGAGTTTCAAACAATACTCGTCTATATATACCACAAAGTGAAAGAAGACCTCAGTCAACATTGTTGGTACTTACCTTGAATACACAAAAAATAATAAGAGAACATGAGTGTGTTTTCGGTTATCAGTATGGCCGAATGTGAGATAGTATATTTAATTGAAGCTAAAAACAAAACAAATAAAATGATATCGTACGAAATTTTCTTTTCAAAGTTACACAACGATAAAAGAAGAGCTATGATGGTAACTATAATATTCATGCAAAAAAACGAAACAAGTTCATCGGAAATATCGAGATTGATTTCTAAAAAAGAATGAATAGATTATGAGACAAAAACAACTAATGTTCATGCAATAATTCTCTGTATTCGTTTCATGTTCATTTTCAAATAATATATATATCGTATTAACATGTCGAAAAACAATCTTGAATATTTTTGAAAGAAATTCATAAACAGAAAACCAAGGTGATGATGAATTGATCTATCTATATTCATATTGTGGAAAATAAACCATGACACGTCTATCAATTTATTTTGGATGGTGGATCACTGTTTCAACTCGTTTTCTTTTTAACTATTAATAATTTTTCTCAAGAAGAAAAACTCGATTATTGTCTTATTTACAATGTAGAACTATTTATTTGCTAGATGAAAACGTTTTCAACGTCATCAAAATGAAAAAATAAGTTCTTCATATATCGATATTGTTAGCAGACGATAGAGACAACGATAAGTATACCATATATGTTCTGTAGAAAAGTGTTCATCTCAAAATATGAAAATTCGAATCATTTGTGTCCACTGTACTACTATATTTACAGGAATCAGTTTGAAATATCATGTTCATTTCACTAAAAATAAAATAGATAAACTTGACATGTTCCTATTGAAACATAACCACTAGTGTATTACTACATGGTAATACTAAGGAATCATCGAGAAATAGGCTAACACTATTCATTTTAAACAAGAATTTTCAAAGAAATATTCACTTAATTGGAATTAAAAATAGCTAGTCAGTGAAACAGATGAGACGAGAGAGAGACAATACTGAAGAAATAAACTATTAATATCATTCTCTTGTTGGCTTATACCCTGGTGTGTTCTAGTATTGAACGTTTATCAACGCTACTTAAATAAATTCTTGTAGTAAATTATTCAGTGGCATGCAAAATTCTTTTTGACTCCATCGTAGACAATCTTCAATTATGTAGTTTTGACTTTAAACAAGATCATGATTTATGTTACTTTTTGTACATAGGTATTTATTTATTTTTCAACATTAACGATACGTGTTTTACGTTGTTGAAATTCCTCACATGAAGACGACTTTTTCTTACCACAATAGCATACAAAACACACGAGTACAACCGCAAATACTTTTTTAAATTCATTTCGAAACCAAACGAGATAAAATTTTCAAAAAGGTTTGCCGCTTACCAATAAAGAGTACTTTCTCTATATTGAGTTCAGAAACGAGAAGACCGTTACTTGAGTACGTATCTTTTCACCTTGAGACGAGTATCCACAACTCGAGTATATCTAGTGCATAAACTGCAGTTATCAAGAATCTAGTTAGAGACGCTACCAGAGTGTATATGAGAACGAATAAACAAGGTAATATTGCGTTGGATAACTGATCCCTTCATGATTACGACATACGAAAGAAAAGAACTCAATTTAAGTTCAAATATAAGGATGACACAATGATGAACTTCGTTCTTGTCATATACTTGCTAACAAAGAATTCTCTCCAGGTCAAACAACCAATCGGATGGTCACATCTTACAAGATCATACATCTGATTTGTTTTTAATCTGATTAGATCGTATGAAAAACGTACGAAAAAAAATTAGTCTAAGAAATCTTGCATCAAATCGTATTAAAAGATTCTTGAAAGATCTTACAAAATTGTAGAAAATCTTATGGAACAGTAAAATTTTTCGAGAATCTTATAGCACGATCTTATGCAAGATCTCTTCGACTACAAGTTTTTGTACAATTTTGCATATGACTCCGTCTTGTCTGCAGATCCTACTATCTGATTTCTCGACCTAGGTCTCGAAGAGTTTTGTGCATCGTTTAAAATTGTAATCTGAAAGATTTTAGTGCATTCATACGCTGAACAAGAATCATATAAATAACTGAAAAATATGACACATCTCGATGCATTGGATTTGTTTATAGCTCGATAACATAGTAGAGGCTGACAGGATGTAATAACGACTCTAAAAATCTTCTAAAAATAGATGATCATGACTTTCAGACATAGTTATATCTTATCATAAGATATAAACGTTTTTCTCCATGAACATCCTGTGAATTGTAGTACATTTTTTATCAATGCCTTTTTGCAGTTAGAATCATACTCCCAACAACTTTCAAATCAGAATCCTATAAATCTTAGTACTTTGGTAACCAATATTTATCTGTTAAAGTTCAGTGCAAGCAAAAAATGATTCATAGATATGGATCAAAGTTTTCTTTTATTTCATCGATAAAAAACTAGGTTCACATTTTTTTAAAAATTGTCTATTTTTTCACATTTTTTCCTGGTTTTCCGAAAAGCATGTGTCGCATGGCATATTCCTTTTCTGTAAGACATTCTGGTCGTGGAATAAATACATTTGGATCACTGATACCAGGAACGATATCAAAGAATGATGTTTGAGTACGACCATGTGTGGTGCTATGGCTGATGTGACTGACTGGAAGACAACCTTGATATGTCCATGTTCCGAATGTGCGAACAGTATCGTTGGATGGTGTCGTATAATTGCCGCCCCTATTCAGATAATCATGATTAATCTTATGAAATTCTAATCAAATAGATAGACTTACCATAAAGTTACTAGAACACCCAAACCAGGTAAAGCTGATGAGCCAATATAAGCTTCACCGAATGAGCGAGCATCTGGTCGAATGCCAAAGTCACGCCATGGTCGAGTCAATGGACGACGGGAACAATTACGAGCTTTGAAATCATAGATGAATTCAACTTGTAAATCAAACAATGCAATGATATCGTAAAAGTTATCTTCTTTGCCAATTTCAACTTCTTCAACAATACGTTCACGGTGATAGGTAGCGTCATAAGTCAATCGTCCACGTTGCATAAAATTATCATGTTGATTGTAGTCGAAAACGTTGGCTTCCCATTGTGGTGGTGTTGTACAGGGTTTTGGCTGTTGGGCAGCAACAAAGCCAACAAAACAGAGAGCGAGAATGACGAACATTTGTCTTTGAATACAAATAGCAAAGAAGTCGGAAAAGGTTAAATTGAGAGTTTTTAAAATTTCATGCCTTTATATACCAGACTCAAAAGATAAGAATTCACTATCGTAGCCTTGGAATAGAGAAAAAAAATAAGGGAACGAATCACCTGTAATTATCAACGCAGTTAGAGAGGGGCTCGTTTTAGATTATGAAATAAAGTAAATAGAAAAATGTTGTGGTGTTGAGTAAATATATTTTTTTGCCATATCGGAAAGCCAAAAATGAAAACATCTTTTCATCCACCTCATACCAAATTCTCTGAAAGTTTGCTTCGTTGTCCAGTAAATCATTAAATGTAACTTGCAGAGACTGAACGATATAACATATTCCCGCCTGTTATTGCTATTGTTTATTATTTATTATCTATAGAATGTTATTGGTTGAGTCATGGTTAGTTTCGAATCCATGGTCAATAAATAAACGAGATTTCAAGAGATTTTCAAATTATGAAACTATTGTTGAACATCGAAAAAATATATTAGATGAAAAAGAAATAATAAATCTCGCATCGAAGTGTATTCGAGAGGAACTGGATGAAAAATGTTATTATCTAGATTTAAGTATTCAATTATCGCAATCTATTGCGAATCGTATTCTTAAAGAACTGTCTAACAGATATAAATTATATAAAATTATTATTCAAACTTCTGTCGGTAAAATATCAAATAAAAATTTACAAAATTTAGATTCTCATCGTTACAAACTGTACGCTTCATATCACTTTGATGCAAGAACAGACAAATGTCTGTCTATCATTGAAAATAATGGACGAATGTAAGTGATAAAAACGAACGAAAATCCCAGTTAGCAAACTTTACATCTTCCCAAGGAGTTGATCGACTTAGAAATCAAAATATCTGATTTTCAAAAATAATGAAAAGTTAAACTATGAAGAAGAAAGATTCTACAAAGAGTTGTATCATGAAAAACTTCTTCATCGAATACAAAAGCTAGGAATAGAACATTTTCAAAATACCTTACATTTATACTGATTGTAGCGCAGTGAAATCTGCCAATCATGTTGATTCAATATCAGAGCCGCTTTGAGGATATAAAATGATTACAACTCAAAATTTGGTTATAATTGATTTTTGAGAACTATTCAATAACATATATGTGCATTGTAGCTAAAAATCTAGCGACACTACAACCCCTGTTTCAAACAATTGCCATTGATGCTGTTCGAGAAATTCTTTGAAGTATATGGAATCAGCTCAATAAAATTAACTCCTTGATAGTCATTGTGAGTTTGACTCGTGGTTTTTTTGTATGCTAGAATCTTATTCTTATCCATGCCATTCTATGATAACTTTTAAGAATTAAGTTTTCGAAATAATATTATAGAAACATCTTTAGTTTGTGTGTACTATTATTGTAGACACACAGAAGCGAACGAAGCGTTTTTAACATATCTTTTAATAGATTTTGTCGCTTTACTCATACGAACAGTGTTGGCTTTTTCTAATTAAATTCAAGCCATGTTTTTGCAGGCAAAAAGCTAGGCAAAACTAGTTCGTAGCAAGTCTGAAAAGGGTGTACAAAAAGAAAAACACGAAGAGTCACCAGTGTCGGAAATCTGGATATTTTTTCGACGGCTTGTTTGCTTTTCTTATTTTACTTGTCTAAGTAATCAAGAAAACAAATGATGTATTCTATATTAAAATAATTATTTAATCGTCGAGAGCATCACTTTGAACAATGTGACAAAAAATCATACTAAATCATTGGCTCGAATTCAAAGACTGGGACCCTGTTAATATCGATTGAACAGAAACGGACTTTAGGATTTCAACTCACCATACGAAATCTTCTATCCCATTGCATACACAATATAGAAACACTAGATATTGTCAATTTTTTCAAAAAAATAAATGTAAGGAAAACGTGATGGATGATCGATATTCAACGAAAACGAATTAGTTTAAACTATTAAATAACCAACGTGGCGAAGATTTTTTCTCTGATATCGAATATAATATTTATTTCAATGAGTACCAAGCTTATGCTATTGTGATAATCTTATAAAAATGACGTTAGACTTAGTATGACATCTACCAATGCCTTTACAAAGGTTCATTGTCTCAATTGAAAAATGACAACTTCAGAAACTTTGACTAATTTTATGTAATTCATCTTGTGACCGACTATTGACACTTGACTCTCTTCACATATTTTCATGCGTATAGGCTCTTGATCTTGTTTCAAAAGTTAAGTTTTACAGCGAATATATTGCCATTCGAGTATATCACGAAAAAGAATAGAAGTATAAAGTTCAATCGGTGAGTTCTATCCAATTTTGACAAAATATTTAACCTTCATTCTCAAATCATTAGTAGTACCTCTAATTTCATCCAACATTAGATGCTAATGATAAGATCTTAATTCCAACGTTTTCCCAATTTATCTATAGACTATAACTATAACTCTTCTTCAGAAACAGTGTCATTGTCTAATGTCCAATCGATGATACACAAGAACATTGACAGTCATGAACTTGTTTCCGTCAAAATCGAAAAGATTTTTTAAGTTATCTTTGCCATCGAGATTATTTTGATAAAAATCTATTTCTATTGATATTCTTTTAGATATTGTTCTTGCATCATTTTTCTTCTCTTCTACGTATCATCTGATCATCAAAAACTGAAACATTTATAACAAACTAAGCAATTGTTCATCTTTCATCATTATTTTTTATTAAATACGAAAATAGCTCTGCTCGATGTCTCTCTCTCTTTCTCTTCTTTGAACAGAAAAAAAAACTTGAAGAGAAAAAACAAAAAACAAAAAGAATTGATCATACTCACATTAAGAACAAAAAAAAAGAAACAAAGCATGATATAAGTAATATAATAATAATAATTTTTAGTAGGGATAGAGGCAAACTCTAGCACATACACAATAAATAATAGAGAGAAAGAAAGACAACAAAAACAGCGAAGAAAACAAAAGTTATTTAAGAGAGAGAGAAACTATACAGAGAGAACTCTTCTTTAAATTAATAAACTTTTTTTTTGTACAATGAACAACGCACTAGCGTACCAAAAAAAATTCTTTTTGTTTATGAAACGAAACAAATTTTGAAAGCAAATAAACGATTGCAAATGTACACAGGCTGAATAAAGACAAAATTTTCTTTTATTTTCAGAACTAATTTTTAAAAACACAGAAACATACATAATATTGTCTTTTTGCTTGTTGGTTCTAGTTTTTGATTTCATGTTGTGAGATCATCCGAACAAAGAAAATTTAAAAGAATATCGTCAGCTGAATTATTTTCAACATTAGTTTGTTGTTGATTGTTTGATTGTTGTCCTAAATATGTATCAGCCAACGCATCGATATCATCGAAAAATGTCTAAAATTGAAAAAAATAAATAAACGGTAAATATTTCAGTTATACTTTTTCTGAAAAGAAGAACAAAAAATACTTACAGATGACACATCATCAGTTAAATATACATTTGTTGGATCTTTCAAGTAGGCAGCTAGATCATCAACATTATTCATTGACTTATTTTGTTCATATTGTTGAATTTGATTTGAAGTGAATTGTGTTTGATCACTTGATGAACGTGGACGAGTTAACGGTGTCGGTGGTGCTGACAAAGGATTGGGTGTTGGTGGCATCATGACTGGTGTGTGAGGATTCATATTTTGATTGTTAATTGTTTGAGGAGTTAAAGGCGTATGTGGAAATGAATATTGATGTGGAAGAACACGAGGTGTACCAACACTCTTCATATGCAAAATAAAAATAAAATTTTGCAAAAACAGTTAACAACAATTAGAAATCTTTACCGGTGGGCCAGGTGTCATTTGTCGATCAGTTGTATCACCACTGGGACAAAGTGCGTCTGTCAGGGAGTTCACTGAACCTGGTGCAGCATGATGATATGGTACACCGAATTCAGGGGTACCATTAAATTCTCCATTACTATGTATTTGATGTGGTGTACCAGGATTACTCAATGGACTTGTGAATATTTGCGATTGATGATGAGAAAGTGTTGTTGGAGATGTTTGAGCATACATTGGATGATCTTGTGGAATAGATGAAGATAATGATGATGGAGGAGCTAACTGTTGAACTGGTACATATGAGTTTGATGTTGAATAAACTGATGGATAGTAAGTGGCTGATGTTGGTGGAATACATAGTCGCTGCTGTTGTTGTATTTGCACAGGTATATTTAATGATGATGGAGGCATTGATTGATATTTCATATGAGACTCTTCATTTGAAGAAGGCGCATTCGTTTGTTTCTTTTTTGGTTTTGCTTTTGTTGTTTTTAATTTTGTTGTAGATGTTGTATCAGATAAAATGGCATTATAACTTTGTTCAATCGGTATTGGTTGTGGATGTAAATGTTGCTGTTGTTGTTGCTGCTGCTGTTGCATTTGATGTTGTCTCCAAACAGCTTGTTGTTGTTGGTATCGATACCATGCTTCATGTTGTTGTTGTTGCTGCTGCTGCTGTTGTTGTTGTTGTTGATGATAATACATTGAATGTTGCGATGGATGCATTGGATAATGACCGTTGGCTGCGTGCATGTGTTGAGTGCATTGACAAACTGCACCAGACGGATGTGGATACATCGATGGATGAGGATGATGAGATGGAGGTGGAGGCATTGGGTACGGCATTGAACGAGCCCTTGCTACCATCATTTGCTGTTGACCTGGATGATAAGCAACCATAGGACCATGGGATTTAGAAGCCATCAAACGTTGTTGTTGCTGAATTTGTTCCATTTGAACAGATGTATATGAAACATTGGCATTTGCAGGGTTATAGACATTCTAGAAAAACACAACATTTTCATGAAAGTTTTATATCAATTCGGATTAATAATTCTTAGAAAAAAATACTTACAGAATTTGTAGTTGTGGTAGAAATTTCATCAGATGATGATGATGATGTTGTATCATCGGAATCATGTTTAACACACAATGGTGTTGTATTTGGGTTTGGTGATGCTGCTGAATTCGAAGGAGAAAGAGGATTCGATGAGGTTGTTGATGATGAATTTTGTTGATATTGATATGATTGTTTGATTTCACTCATTGGATGCGGTGATGGATATGGAGAAGCTCTTGAACGTATTGAATGATAACCTAGAATAGGACCTACGCCACCTAATTGCATTCTATGGTGCTGTTGTTGTTGTTGTTGTATTCGCCATTCATCCATTGACATAATTGGATGAATACAAAATAAATCTGTAATACGAATAATTCACCTGTTGGAAATGTTCAATTTCTTGTGTTTTTTTAAAGAAAAATAATCGACTAAATCATCTGCAAGGGTAATAATCGCGTCCGTATGAAACGACGAGAACGACTGGTCGAAACACAACAGACGAGAAAGAGAAGAAGAAGAAAAAAAGACACACGTCAAAACGTCGTACAGCAGTAGCAGAGAAACGAACGAACGGAAGAAAAAAAACGAGAAAGAATCACTTGCACCAGCCAAACGTCTATCTGTCGTTCTCTTTTGTGTTGATGATGGTGGCGTTGGATGTTTCTTCTTCTCGTTCTCGTCAATGATTCGCGAATTGCAGATAGGTACCTCTCTTTCTCTTTCTCTTGGCGTCGATATGTCACTGTCACTGGTCTCTTTCTTTTCTCTGCAGGCAACAGCAAAAGAAAGAAAGAGAAATGTAACCGATCAAAACTATCAAAAGGTTCGTGTTGCTTCGTCTGCCTATATCAACGAACGACGAAAAGAAAGGAAAAAGAGAAAAATTCTTCTTCTTCTTCTTCGTTGGCTGCTACACATCAAATAGTGGCCGTTATAGTGAGGAACGTGCACTTGTCCTCTTGTTGCGTTGACTTGCTATGCACAAAAGTGAAATGAGGAGCGAAAGCAAGCAGTAAAAAATGGGCACAAAATGATCGAAGTGATTTTTTTGCATCGATAAAAATCACTTTTTTTGCTTGGAGGAACTACCTTTTCTTTCTGTATTGTCATTTTTATCAATGTCAAAGAGCGAAAAACAGACGATAACTATCAGTTCAATTTCATATTCCTATCTTGCAAATATTTCAATTGTTCTCTTTTTTTCTAATCGGACACGCCGATTTGTTTAATATGTGTATATACGTATGCATATTATTGTTGAACTCGTTCATGAATGGTTAGGTAGAAGATAGGGCATGGGGCAGTCAAAGGAACAGAACGAAAAGACGAAGGGATGAGGTCGCCGTCGTCGTCGTCATCATCATTGTTATAATGTTATTTCGTGTAGTATATAATAAGAAGCGAGAATAAATGTTGGAGAGTGCACAGAGGTCATCGCCACAGTTTCAATATGACATATGATTGAATGAGGGAGAAGAAAAATAGTGACCTATTGAGTTCGATGATTGACCCTTTATTTGCAAAACATGTCTCAATATCTTAAATCAAAATGTGATAATGCTTCGATGATGTTACTTTTTGAAAGTTAAAAAGAAAACTTTCTAGTAATAGATTACATATTTATTGTTGATTGAATAATTGGAAAAATATGACCATACAATTGACATATATCTTCTTACACACGTGCTTTGTCTATTTTTTTTTGCTTTGGCTCTTCGTTTTTACTTATTTCATGTATGCTTAACTAAAAGTACTCAACAAACAAAGTTAAAGTTGGACACTTGTCCTTTTATCCATGGCTTGTCAAAGTGTATAACTATCTGAATAGTTGAATTGATCGATAGATTTTACGTTTATGTAACATGTGTTGGTTCGTAGCCAACAAGAAAGAATATCTACTTCCTTAATTTTTTTTTCTATATTGACACTTGTATATGTAAGCATTGTTGTTATTCAAACGTTGCGATTCGTCGAATTAAAGTCAATGTGATTCGCCAGAGATTATGTCAGATAGACTAGTTGGAAAGAACAGAAAGACGTGAAAAATACTTGGATTCTTTACTATTATTAGAGCTAAAGCCTTAAGAGGATGAGCAAAAAAATAATCGAGAGAAGCGTAGTAATAGCAACGATGATGACAATAACAACATCAATAACATCATGAAGAAAGACAGGGAACAACGAGAAAGAAAGAAAAAGCGGGAGAAAATGAATAAAAAGAACGCGACGCCTACAAATGAAACCATTTGTAGGAAGGTGCAAAAAGAAAAAAATCCGGAATGTCTCAGTATCGGCACATTTTTTTTCTTCGTTTCTAACATACAAAAAAAAAACAAAGTGATGATCTGTCTAACACTGTCGACGTGTGTTTGACTATGTTACTTAGTCTTGTTTATAGTTGAGACTCTTGTTTTTATTACTCCAATCATTTTTTTAATTATATAATCGACTCGATAGAAAAGGAAAATGACGAACGAAGAGAAAAAAAAATGGCAAAATGGAGTTCTTATCCATGAACTAAACTATCTGGAGAGCGGAAGTTGCTTACCGATATTATTTGTAGGCTTGTTTTGACATAGTATGATTTCAATCAGTCACAATGATGCTGTCATGTTCGACAACGAAAAATACGTAGAACGAAAAAAAAGAGAATGCGAAAAAAATGGTGATGTAATGATGCAATAACTTGGCAGTGCTGCTAATGACAAACTAGCTTTGCATCATCAGCCGTTACCTAGGTGGTCATGTCAAAGTTTTGTTCACATTCCTTTTTATCTTTATAGAACAAAAGCTAATATCAGATTGATAGTTATGATCACATTAAAATTTGAGACGACATCTGCAATTCTCTGTATTGCACATTTGACAAATGCATTGTAGTGGTTAGAGAACAAAAAAAAAGAAAGTTGTCAATTATTTGTCATTTTAAAGTTTTTCTTCTTCGGTTTTTATCACATTTTTACTTGTTTACTATACAAATCTGTCAAGTGCATCTATTGTACACGAGAAAAGGAAACGATTACACACACGTAAGGCATATGATTTTAAACATTGAAATTCTTCGACAATGAGTTTGTGTTTTGTTTCTTTCCTGTTTTTTTTCTCATTCATTCTTTTGCTGACACTATTTGATGCGTGCTCGTGAGGACTGTGTAAACGGCACTGTAAGCACTGCAGCCATCATCAGATCGGATTCAATCAATAATAGCAAACGAGTACATATACATGTTGTATAATTATGACGTTCTCTTGTCAACAACACAGAGAAGAAGAAACAACAGAAACATGGTGAAGTTGGCAGAAAATGGGGATCCTTTTTTCGCCACTGTGTTTGTCAAATGTTTCTTTAGTTCTCTTTTCTTCCGGGGTGGGCGTTGGTTGTGGTGGTGGTGCATATGAGAGACTGGGAGACGATTTGTTCTCTTTTTCCACATAACCGACGCTTTCTTCTTGTTCTCCTACCTGCAAGACAGGGCAGATGAGAGAGATAGGCTCGAGCAAATAAAAAAAAAAGAACGAGCAGAAGAAAGAGAAAACGACTACTAGTGAATGTAACACGAGCTACTAACATCACCCGATCTTATGACAGCGGATGATGTTGATGATGATGCCGATCGTGCCAGTCCGCACATAGCATAAAAGATAATATCCAGCTTGCACGCACACGCGCCACTACCAAACAGATCGTTATATGTTCTATGATTGAAGCAGACAAAGAATAGGCTTCATACACATAACATATATATGTATATGTATACATAGATAATTCGATTAACGAGGAGAAGTGATATGCTCGTTATGGGCATAGGGGGAGGGGGAGGGGGGGGGGAGAAAAATGAGCAATCAAGTTCTCGTCCATATCTATGATATAATATCGAACAAAGATACTAGTATTCCTAGAAATGTTTCCTATTGTTGATTTATTGTTCAGATTTAGGTTGCTTCACTACAATATATACAGCATGCCGATAAACAGAAACAATACAAAATGTATTTTTATGAGACCTTGTAACGATCAAGCGATCAAACACTAAACTTTTACCTTTTTTTTATCTTGTAATACAAACAACTAATGGAGAAAAATTGTTTCTATAATGTACGAACGCTTTTTTTGTTCGTTCTTTATCGAGGTAGAGGCTTCTTTGTAATACAAAGCTTTGAGCATTCATGAATATAATAAAATAAACATTCAAACTTACAAATCGATGAAGCACAATTCAAGCATGATTTCAAGGGCAAATGTATCGAATGCAAATGATTTTCGAATTCAATATGATTTCAGTCAAAAGAAATCAAGGGAAAAACATCCATTATGTCATAATGATAGAAGTACCGAACCCAAGTTTTGACATTCATTGTGTTCTATCAACATGAATAAGTAACTCCCTTTTTCTTAAAAATTAAATTCGAAGAAAAATGTTTATCTGATCTATCACATGCCCTTTCTAATATGATTAGGCTATATTAATTTTCCAAAATATCAATTCCTTCTCTGTTACAGTCAGATCATCTGTCTCACAAGTATCAGTCCATATGCTGGAGGCTATAATCGATGATTTGTTTTCCTGTAATTCTCTTGCATTTCAATTAGATCCTAACGTATTATTCATTGAAGACTGGAATGCTTACGTTAAGAAATCGTCTATCGAGATTCGGAATGATTTATAAAGTTATATTTACAAGAAATTCTATTGTACATTGATCTACAATTAAAACAATGTGTTAGAAAAATAGATCAATAATTGCGATTTCTACAAAAATCTCTGCTATCTATCAACGCACAGTACTGGAAAAATATCTCAAAAGTTGTCTTATTGATAAGTCAAGATACAGAATAAGTCAGATAAACTTCATTGTACTATTTACTTCATGGAGAATTGGTCGGATGAAAATAGGTTTTCTTTGTCAAGGTATATACGCATGTTCTCTAATGATCTCATTAGAATCGGCAAAACTAATCCCAACTGGAATTTCTTTTTTTTCTGTGAAATTGATTGTTACTATGAAAAATAAGTCTAAAAACAGTCGGTAAATTCAACAACCTTCAAACAAGTTGCGATTCAATGAGTAACAACTGTACAGACACATCAAACCAAGCATATACACTATATTGGTTCGATTACTTTGTTTCAATCGGTTATATTGATAATTCAAATATAAATAATCCTTATGCTCCTTATGGGAAATGTACACGTACATTATTATGGATTACCTATCTAATAAATCTGGTTCATTTCTTTTTCCTATCCTGTGGTGTTCTCTATGTGTTAAATTACCATCAACGTAAGTTGAATGATTTGAAAAATACGATGTAAACTGCTGTTTTTCGTTTTGATCATAGTCAGAAGTGGATTTTTGTGGCCATTGATTACTTGGATTCTATCGATGGTGTTTCTTGTAGCGGCCATTGTTTCCTACATACTTTTGAGTGAGATTAATGTTAAAAAAACCTACGTATTTACCGAAAAAAAAACTGATGATTTTCTCTAGATTTCAACATAAACATATTTTCGATTTTAACAATCGCTTTCCAAGTGTCAACGTTGATTATTTTATGGATTTCAATTTTCGTTGTTGTTGCAGTTCCTTCTAACATTCAACAGAATCGTTGTCAACGTTATTTATTCTCTGGGCTTCTGGTTTTATTTGTAGTTCAAATAGGTTGTTTAGTAATGCAAGTGTTGATCACGTTGCATTGTCTGTTCAATCTCAAATTTATCTCGACCTCTTTGGATTATGGTGAGTAGAGAATTATTGAAAATCTAATGAACTAAATCCTTACTATCTCCTAGGTTATTGTTCTGCGCTTATTGCTGCTGGTGGTGCAATCGTCTCAACCATTTTATTGGATCAAATGTTTATTGCGTTTCGTAAGTAACAGTTTATTCATATGACTCATAATCTGATAGGATAATATTTTGAAAAAATGAAAAGAATCAAAACCAACAGCAGTGGGTCCCATGCCCCAACATCGACCGATTGCATTTCATACTCGTCCTACGTCCCCAATTGATTCGACAATATTGAAAGAATTTCAACGTCATCCAGAAGCAGCTTTATATCATATATTTAGTACTAAAGATGGAACTAGACATTATCGTATTCAACCAACAAGCTTAAGTATGATACATTGATGCGTTTCATTCTTATTTTTACTAGATTTTCACCTATTATAGGAGCGAATGCCAGAAAAAACAATTCTATTGTAATGCGAGCCAATGCGGGCAAGATCGATGAACATACCCTATAGAATGGGTGAAAGTTAACCATTTTATTCATGTACAATTGTAATTTTCTCAAACAAAATAATTACATATTATAAAATAATTCAGCGAGAAAGCATATTATTTGTAAAAATTAACCTTCGTTGGAACATTGTTTCTGCAAAAGAAAAACAACGATGATGTAGCAGAGAAAATGTTTCAGCTTTCATCGTTTTTACTTTGCAATAAAAAATTAAGTATTGGGCAAATCTCAATGAACTTCAAATAGTAATAGGGGAAATTTTACTATTGTTATTTTGTCAATTTGTTTTCGAATGCTCGTGATAATACCTTAATGTTCTACAATTTAGAACTATTATATGACTGTAATATTACAAGAGAAACAAACATCAAGGAGGAGACCACACATTGTTCAATTCTCGACAAAGTTTCTTTTTCATGAATTTATTATTATTATTATTATTTTGATATGTTTTGTATTTTCATCAAAATATAGTTTTTTTCTTTTGGAAATTCTCATCGGTTTGTGATGATTCAGAAAATCGTTCTTGTAGCGTAAGAGTTACGTGATTGTAAAGGAATAATTTTAAACGAGTCAAGCAACAGGGCTGTAAAGATATCATTATAGGATGGTTTGAAGAAACTAATGTAGTAGTGCATTAAGAACGACGTAGGTTTTATTGCAGTCATGAATTGAACTACATAAAATATATATGTGTATCGGGAATCAAGTGAACGCATTTATCGTGAATTATTTATTCGTATCAGTAAATAACTAAAGCATGTATCGAATGTCATTCAAACATCAGGGTGACGGAATTCATGGATCTTTGTATGCGAAACGATCATGTAAGTTCAACACTGACGTAGTCTGAGAATTCAGCTGAAATTAGCTGTCGATGATCCCTCTGATGTATGTCTAAAACAGGAACACAGCTTCATTCAAAATTGACCGAACTTCAAATCGAGCAAGTTAAAGCAACCGAAAACATCGACTATATGTAAAAATAATGATGAAGTAGTAACTCGACAGGAAAAATATGCAAAAAAATGTCAATAAACATAATCGTGACATCACCATATTGCCAGATAAGAAAAGAACATTGCTAATCACATCGAGCAGCTTTACAACGTTAATGTAACCGACTAATATTTTTTTTATTGGTACAAACAACTAACTTATGAAGGCAAGATGATTCATTCCATAGTAGTTTTCAACATTGATTCGTCTATCAGAATTACATCACCTTTCATACAAATCAAATTTTCCTTATTTATGATCTTCACTTGTGAGTATAAAACATAAAAGAGCGATAAATCTATTGAATTTAGCTGTAACATCATGGCGACATTGGAATCTGAATTTCGAATCCGATTTAAACAAAACATTATTAGTTATTAGAAAGAAAATTTCACTTTCGAAAACTACCTTCGTCAGCCGTGTGTTATATGTCGATCTTATTTGAATCATGAATACGAACATGATCACATGAGTTACATAAGTACAAATCTCGCTTGTTCTCATCGACCTATAAAAAAAAGGTCTTCAAGTACAGAAAAAAGTTTATTCTCTTTTTCTTGCATATTTAAAAGCGCCTTACTCTTTATTGTTTAATTGATTTGGTTTTTAATAGTAACTATCGTCACCGGTGTACCATTTAATATGAACATACTAATTCATTCCATTTTATAATTGATAGACACATTAATTTCATAGAGAACTGACAATGTATCTCTGATATGTATGTTCTCGGTTAAGTTACAATTTTCTGTTTTTTATTTGCACGCTTCGTATGAAAGAAACTTATGAAAAAAGAATCATTTACCTGTATTTTTACTATGCACAGATATGCTTCTGATACTACGAAGCTAATATTGACACAAATAAATGGATTTGATGGAAAGAAATTGCTTGATTAAAATATGAACTCTGTTTAAAACCTACAAGTTGCATTGATAGTCATATATCGGCTGACGTATATCGTATGATGACTTGCTACAATAGTTAGTACAAATGATAATGCAATTGATCATTTCTTGTTGAAAGATCAACAGGATTAGTTAGTAGAAAAAAATATGTTCAAATTATTGTCGTTCTCAGTCAGATAGACTATTTACAAAATTTGATCTTATTTACCAAACCGATTGAATTCTCATTCAAAAATTCTACATTACATGTTGAATTTTTATTGTGACTCATGTATGTTCATACTCTATTCAAAGTTGTGCTTACTTCTGTGTGATAGATGTAGCTGATATTGTATTTTGTGATTAGAGCCACTCATAGGTATTTACTAACTTCGAGTGGGAACTGCAATCGTTGATATATAAACCTCTTCGGCTTAAGGAAAAATCTATTACAATAAATAAATCAGGCATGCACCAAATCCTGTTTTTAAGTGATAAAGATGACTCATTTTCGATGTGAAGAATCGTTAGTTCTTGTCGAATCTTCGGGTGCTCTCTACCGAAGCCCTATTGCTCTATCTGATACAATATATAGACATGTCAAATCTTTCATTAAAAGTTGTAGAATTCGACCATAAAACCTGAATTTTCGATCAAATCCTGTACATTTTAATGTAAGATTTGGCATATCTATATATTGTATCAGATAGAGCAATACGGCTTGGGTAGAGAGCACCCGAAGATTCGACAAGAATTGACGGTTCTTCACATCGAAAATGAGTCATCTTTATCACTTAAAAACAGGATTTGGTGCATGCCTAATATAAATCGAGAATATTTTCAATGCAACACAGAAGAACTAACAAAAGTTTTGTATAGTGAAAGATGAACGAGTAATATATTGTAAAAATATGCGTTGCGATCGAAAAATCTTTCTTTTAACTATGAAATTAATAGTTCATCAAACACAAGAGTGAAAATATGTACCAAGCTATAATAATGTTGAGATATTAATTAAAGATATTCTAGCGAGTAGAGCAGACTGCATTAAAAGCTATTTCAAAATGTACTGACTCCTTCATAAAATCAGTAGTAAGAAGCAGAGCTCCGCGGGATGCGGGACAATCCTGCCTAGTCCCGTCCCGGGACGGGACAAAATGAATGCACTACAGCGTCCCGCCACATTTATAAGACACAGGGTTGTCACACATTAGCTTCATTCCATTTATCGCAGTTGTGCGGCACCTAATCGTTAAACAGATTGATAGTAAAAGAAATTATTCACATAAAAACATGTTTTTATGTTTTTTTATATACTCTTCGTTAAATTATTTTTATTTTTATTTGCATAAGTAAAATAAAATACAATTGTGACGTTTCGACAATCGAAGTTGTCTTCTTCAGATGATGTTGTACATAAATGTATAGGTATTAAGAAAACGAGTACCTACACATTTATGTACAACATCATCTGAAGAAGACAACTTTGATTGTCGAAACGTCATAATTGTGTTTTATGTATTCTATTTATTTAAATAAAAATAAAAATAATTCAAGGAAGAGTCTATAAAGAACATTATAATATTAATGACTATAATCCTCCTGATGAACCGAGAAAAATTCACATTAAAAAAGAAAATATAAACTAGCTACGTTTTTTAAACCGTATATCCAGAAAAAAAGAGTTGCCTACATCCCAGCTCTATCATTCCGGCTACTGGATATTGCAGGAACTGGCAGAAAACATGCGGCAAAACAGTTGTATCCTGCAGGAAAATATGGGAAATCATTGAAACGTTGAAGCAGTATTCCGACCAGAAAGTGATCAGATTTTTGCCCTATAATTTCTGGTCAGTCCCTGTCGGAAAGAACAGAACTTGCCTGAAATATACCAAAAAGGTATGACAATGTTCTGCACAGAACACTGCTTCTATTTTCAGGTGATTTCCTATGCTTTCCTGCGAGAACTGGCCTGTACTTCTCGACCTTGGATATGACAGAAATGGCGGGACGGGACTGACGCAGGACGTGGCAATGTGGCCAAGAGGCGGGACAGGACGGGATTCGTAAAGAAAAATGGAGTGGGACGGGATAACTTTTGGTTGTCCCGCGGAGCTCTGGTACGAAGTTCCTAATAGAAATCTTCGATGGGCAATTTCATTTTATAATTGATTTTTCAAAAACAATGGTAGGATTTTAACCAAACACTTTCGGGACGCCCTGATCATATCGTTGCTAATTTATTAGAACATATCTGAAGCTCATCCTAGATTCATCGAAAACATTGTCACAATCAAGAAAAGAATGATAAATTGGGAACTTACTATTAATAGTAAAATAAGCGTTTGTTACAAAATCGTGATGATAATATTTCCCTTCGAACTGTTCAAAGAAACGAAGAAAATTATGAATTTCGAAAAAATGTCATTATTCCATTGGTAATTATCAGAATGTAATATTGTCGAAATGTTTGACAGTTATCAAACTGAGTGATAAGTAGACATGAAATAGAACTAGCTGGTACATCACTTGTGAGTATATGTGGTGTAATTGTTTGATCTTAAGAGAGAACCCATGAGAGGACCAAGGATCGTCACTGTGTACGAGATACCGGTCAACAAATTTTTAATTCTGCAGTTTTTATGTGCGTTCGAAAGGGCATAGTCTGAAACCATGAACCCTAAATTTTCAGTTTATTTGGATGTTCTATGGTAAACTTAGTCTCAGTTGACTTTAGGCACTATCGACCTAGTGTCGAAAAAAATCATAAATCGCAGCGTAAATGTCTACTAGGATTATACTTCAACAAGTCACAGATCTTTTTCATACAATATACCAAACGATATAGCTTGAAAAGCTGATTCACGTAAGCTATTTAGAATACTGCGTACCATCCATTTACTGGGGTTTCATAGCCAAAATGTGTGAAGAATGACACAATTATCAGTAAATAATAGCAAATTATTTGCTGTATATCTACTGCCATCTTTGAGAACCAAAAGGGATCAAGCTGCAAGTTCTATACATTCTGTAGCTTTTCCTTCTCTACAAAGTGTAATGAATAAATACTGAAAACAAAACTCACAAATCTCGTTTTTATGACAATTTTTGATAATTTTTCAGAAAGAAAAAACGTTTTTGGTGATTATCACTGAAAACACACGATTTCGTGTCAAAATGCTTATTCCATTCGGAATCAACTCTAGAAACTACACCGAGTAGAATCAATTCTAGAGAAAATGTTTTTCAATGAAAAATTAGTTTGTGGAGGACCACAGAGTAATACTTTAATTATATAGAGCCGTGGGGAACCCCAGGTGATTTTGCTTTGGAAAAACATTTTCTCTAGAATTGATTCCACTCGATGTAGTTTTTAACGCGCGTTCCAAATGTCACAATCGTTTTGACATGGGATGGCGTCTTTTCAGTAAAAATCAACAAAACATTTTGTTCGTTTTGAAAAATCATCAAAATTGCCATAAAAGCGAGATTCGTGAGCTTTGTTTCGCCTCGAAGGTACACTTTTGTTTCAATACGTTTTTAGTAGTTTGAAGAAAAGGCAATCTGCATAATATGTAGAACTTGCAGCTTGACCCCATTTGGTATCCAAAATCGTCGCTAATATACTAACGAGAGTTGATCATTTTAGTACCACAAAATAAGGCACTTACTTTTTTGTTCATGTATGACACATTGATAAATAAATTATATACGATAATTCAACATAGCTCATTTTATTCATCATTTTATGCTCTATATTTTGCTATATGAGAAGAATTTCTCTCAGTAGTTTGAGCATAAACTCAAAAGATAATCATGCACTAATTTGTAGTTGTTTTTGTGATGATGAGCGTGCGTTGCATAATAGTTGATGTACACTAACTTTGCTTTAGAACATCAAAATGAACTGAAAACTTGGCTTTTGTAGTTTTAAACTATGCGCTTTCGAGAGTACATAAAAATCCAAAATTAAAACTTTGACCAGCGCCTCTGCTCCTTGGCCGGCTCAAAAACTCTCTCTTAACAGTGTAGTACATAAGATCAGAATAGTAGTTAGTCTTTCTGTCATAGAATTATTTTTCTTGTTCAAATCATTTATTTCTTAAGCTTAGAAATTGGATGATCTTTGTTAAAAAAATATATGCTGTAAAATTAATAGAAACGAGATCTGGAATGTAGAATACATGGAGTCAATTCAATTATCATTAAACTACTGATAAATGGAAACATGAATCTGGTATGTTTAAATCCATGGATCTACATCATCTCTACTTATTCTTTACGAGCGAATGAACCAAAACCTGATGATGTTCCATCGTCAGCAACACTCGATGTCCATGATTCTGTTGAGCGTGAAAAATGAGTATTAACCATATTCGACAATACTCTATCAGTTTGCCAATGGTTTCCATACGATAAAATTGGATTAATTTTTAATTTTAGTTTATTGTTAGTAGATCCATAATTCATATGTTACTTGAAAATAATCGAAATTCTACATTGTTGTACCAAACCATGCCTGTGTAAATTGATCGTTTGTTTTTGTTGTTGATAAACAGGCCATTTGAACACCCAATCATTTTTGATAATTAGCACATCTGTCGGCTTTAATTTTCTAATTTGTTAACGAATATACTTCCCATCGGAGATTAGATAAGATTCAAGTAAATAAATTTCATTTGAAGTTACCTGAACGTTATCTCCATCGAGAACGTCATCAAGACTCCATGTACTCATAATAACATTCATATTTGTTGAATGACAATATTGAATCGTAGTTGATTGACGTTGCCGTGTCACTCCGTAATCAAAACCTACGTCATCCCAAACAATATCCTTTCCAAAAAAAAAGAATGCAAATAAAACCCGTAATCGGCAAGTTCGATTGTAACTCTTACATTAGCACCCATTGTCGACCAGCCGTCAACAGCTTGTCACAGTTGTTCATCATTTAAGTTTTGTGTTGAAACACCTAGATCAACGTATCCGAATACTTTTCTATCATATGTAATCAAATTACTCATAATAACTCTTGTTTTCATATGATCAGCATGTGTACTCTTCCAAAGTTCATCACCAAAAATGATTAAGTCAAATTTTTGAAACCAATTACTAGCTGTTATCACATCACCTTGACTATTTTCAACTAACGTTAGCCATCCGTAATAAATAGCGAATTTTTTCGGTAATTTAACTGACGATGAAACCATTTTATGCAAACTATAAACAGTAGCGAATATAACAATCTTAGCATACATTAGCCTATTATATGCTTGTTAAATCGATTTTAAATAATAAATAAGATTTAAAAAAGAATTAGCAATATGTAGTGAAAGCGTGCAAGTGATGTTTTCTATTGACACAAGAATTACTAACAAATCATGAGGGAAAAGTAATTTTACTATAGAAAATATTGTTTGCAAAAGACAACAAAACTTGAGTTGTTTTCTTTCTTTCTTGTAATGAATCATATTTTATCGATGTGCACCCGCTATCAAAGCATCAACATCGATCGATTCACTTAGAACGATAAGTCTAATCAAGCATATCATTTACCTATTACTACATAGAATTTCTTGTTTTTGTTATTGTTTCTCTACTTTCAAACGTTTACATTACATTGAAAAAAACATACATAGATGCATTCGCGATTTCAAGAAAATAATTGCTTCTATTATTTCAGGTGCTTAAGGGAAAAAAAACGACAAAACAAATCGATCAATTGAAAGGTGATAAATTTTTTTACTTCATTCTATGCTTTGCCTTATTAAAAGTGTTAAACTCAACGTTTGACAAGTGTGTGAAGAGAGACAATGAATAATTATCGTTATGATCATTATAACCTTCAATTCAATTCAATAATCGTCTCTGATTTCAATCAAAGTAATAATGATAGAGAACAATGTATTACAAAAAGAAAACTCGTATAAAGTATATATGCATATATATTCTCTAAATCATTCAAGTCGCTTAGTTATCGAGTGGAAACAGCTTGGAATAGCTCATTAGATCATATCTAAAATTCGTAATCAATATGCTCCGCTATAATGATTAGAGACGAATATATGCGTGTGCGCATGTACATAATGTTGCGATTGCAAGATAATTGCGTTGGGCACGATCAAAAATAAAGAAACATGTGTGTGTCGATCAGAAAAAGTCAGACATTGGCAAATGAATGCTCATCGTCAGTAAATGAGAAAAAAACGAGCCTTTAGTCATGAACGAAGCATTACTATGTCTACGAATTCTGTGATTACCTTGATTGAACAGCAAAATAATCATTTCTTCCTACGTTAGATTGACACTATTATTTACAGTATACCATATAATTAGTTTCATGGATTTTGCCTGTCGATTATGAGCTTTAAGGGTTGTATTGAATCAAACGAACAAAGCAGAGCACCCAAAAGAATACTTGTGATTATGTATTGTTGTAAGGTTGAAGAGAAGAAGCGAGAAAGAAAGAGAGAGAGAGAGAAGGAGTGTATTGAACCTTGTTCACTTAATTTGTTTTACGGCAAGAGAACGAACACAAACGAACTATTTTCTCTATTCGTCGTATCAATGACTGACACCGTAGTAAAACTAAAGCGAGATTGCTTCCACTTGATTTATACGTGAAGTACCTGCTTGGCGTGTGCACACTTATATTTTAGGTTCAATACCCCAAGTGAGTCGGTTAGTGGATAACAACATCTCAAAACAAAACATGTTTGAACTTCTTTGATAAACATATATATAAATATAATAGAAAATATTGCTCTTTATTCTCTTTCATATTTTTTATTATGTTTTCGCTTTTGTTCAGAATTCCGTGCATGTCGACAAAGTCGATTGAAGCCGCAAGGATATCATTTTTTCTTCAACTGTATGTATATTCAGAGGATGCCGATCATACAAAGAAAAAAACACGTAAGATGAAGAAGAATGCAGGTGTGTTTGTGTGAGATGCTTACAAGACTCATTAATCATAACCATCAGTAGGCGATTACGAGTGTCTTTTTCTCTGTTCTTTTAAACATTTAATGTATAATTCAACAATTTCATTTGTGTCTAATTCTTCTCTGTCTGTCTCTTCTCCTCCTACTTTGTTCTTTCGACAGACACTATTGCACTTACACTAATAGCAACTCTTACAACAGTTAAACAACAGAGAAAAGACGCAAGCTGCTACTACTGTTACTATATGTCGTTTGTCTTGTTCAGTTCAGACACATACATGTACACATCAGTTAAGTGACTGATAATCCCATTCGCACGGTTACCCAAGACAAATTACACCGTTAGGATCACGTCTATGGTGCCACATACACAGACACTTTATACTTTTAAACATTTTGCCGACCGACCGCACCTTTGTACATGCAGTGCCTAATTGACAGTAGGAGGTAGTTGCAAAGACAATAACGCCACTTTTTTTCTTCTTCTCTCCAGCAGCGTCGTTTTGAACTCGGCGTTTCATTGTTGAGCGGCACAAACCATTGAGGAAAAAAATCACCAACTTATTCATAGACAATGAGGGCCAATAGATAATTGTCTGTCTGTTTCTGTCTGTAAGTGACATTGAAATTACGTGAAATGACCATTCAAACGCCATTTGAGACATCAATTTCCTATCTTATTTGGAACCGGATAGAGGAAAAAATGAAGAGTAATTGACCAATGTCGGTCACACCTCCCGGTGTCCAGATTGCCTCTTATAACCTTATCATAATATCAGAATTTCCTCTCGGACGATCAGTTTAGTATGGACCAGTGAACTAGCAATCATCATCATGAACGATAACGTCGGCTAATATAATTGAAAAACATCAATTATGAAAAGAAAATAAACTCGGGTGCCGTCGGCTACTATACTAATTCAGCGAGGCAGATCAAAAAAGGAAGAAATAAAGAAGTCAAACTTCTTTTCCTTGCTTCTGTACACTTTTGTATCCATATTGAATCAGCTGAAATATGTTCACTCGTTTATTCTTCGACAGACATATGGAGAGTAAGTTCGACACCCTGCTGCGAATGAGACACGTATCTTTGAGCGGTGCTCATCGTCTGTCGTGTACACATCTTGGAAAAGCTAATTTATTATCCTGGCAAACTTCTATACAGGTGTCGTTGTGCTTATCAGATCATCAACATTCTGTTCGAATAAATGAACTTTTTCTCTTCGTTCTACTTTCTTTCTGCAGAAGAATTCTCTTGTTCGCCTCTCTGTCTTTGTCTCACTCTTTCTCTCTTGCTTGCTTCTGTTCGAATGTGTATGCATATGTATACTAATTGCTATTGTTCACGCGAGTTCAATGTTCATTCTAGAAAATAATGGTGTATAAGAGATCTATCTTTCTTCGTCTAATGATCTATACGCGTGTATTGTGTCAGATAGCATCATGAGATTAGCGCACAGATCAAGGTAAGATCTTTTGCAGATCAATAATGCACAGTTGTCGGGGCGAGATTAAGTGCGTATGTTCGACAAGTAGAAAGAAGAAGGTCTGTCTCATCATTAATTTGAGGCAAATGGTGAAGGTGCTAATCAATCCCACAATGAGTAAGTAACCCTGCTACGTATGTTCAAAGTATAAGATATAATAAAAAAGAGAAACGAACAAATGATCACCGTCTTGCGTTTATCCAGAAGTATCGAACACAACTAAGATATAGACCATCGTTTTTTCTCTTTTTCAGATGATTCTCTTACATTTATTTTTAATAATTTATGTAACCGATGCAACATTTCTTTTTTTCGAAGACGATTCGTATGAATTTTATATATCAGAAGGAGCACCAATTAATACCAAAATTGGTGTAGTTAAAGCAACATCATCGTCTTCATTACTCATTCAATATGAACTTTATGGTGATACATACAAAACTTTTGATATTAATTCTTCAACGGGCGAATTAATTCTATTAAATTCTCTTGATTATGAAACAATAACAATACATAAATTAACTATCGAAGCACGTTCATCGTCAACAGTTATAGTACCGTGTTTTAGTGAAATAACAATTCATGTTTTAAATATCAATGACAATGTACCCGACATAAATTTAATGTTTTATCCATCTGTTTTATTTGAATCAAATTTAATTAAGTATGATTTAAATACACATTCGACACCATTAGCAACAATAAATATAAAAGATCTTGATGAGTCAACAAGAAATTTAAGTCTATTTCTCAACGATACTGTACATTTTCAAATACAATTTGTACGTCAAATTAAAAATGGTTTAATAACAGAATCAATATATATATTATCAACAAAAAATAATTCAAATTTAATAGAGCATGATTATTATTATTTATCATTCAATTCTTGTGATAATGATCAACCATCGTTATGGACAAATCGCTCATATGAATTTCACATGAAACCAAATGAAAACTTATGCCAATTTTCATTCAATAAAACCAATAATGTATTGGATATTAGAGACAATTTACCGAATCGAACATTAATATTGCAAAAAGTAACAAATAAATTTTGTCAAAATGTTTCCTATTCAATTGATGATATTAAAAATTTTTATATTAATATCAAAACAGGTCACTTGTATACATCAACAATATTTAATAGAGAAAAACAAAGTATTTACATTTTGAACCTTAAAGTAACTGATCAATATAATAAACAAATAAATACAAATATTATCATAAGATTACTTGATGAATATGGTCATATACCATTTTTATTCAAAAAACGAATTCAAACGCATCAAAATCAATTCATCTCAATCGATTTATTCAATTCAACATATTGCCGTTATCAACCGAGAATTTATGATTATTTTCAGCTTTTAACAAATTGTACACTTTCAAAATTAGCACCACCTGTCAAAGGAAAATATTTATTTCATATTCAACTTCATGAAAAAAATAACTATGACGATACGTTTCTACTTGAAATAACATCGCAGTCGACTGAAACCTTTTTATTACTACTTATACGATCACAATGGGCAATCATTGTACCAATATTTCTCGGTATATTTTTAATTCTCATCACCATTATTTGTGCTTTGATAATAATTAGAAAACGAAAATTTAATCACATTAGTCATCATACACAAGTTTGTCCATCATGCTCTAATCTTTTTCTCTAATTATAATCCTTTCTGTTTCTTTTAGAAGTCATCATCGCTATCCAGCAGTGAAGAAAGTGTTCATGATAGTAAGTAGATTTCAATACGTTGAGCTAGAAGAGAAATAATCTTTTTCATCATTTTGTCAGCTTTTCTCTTACGTCATACGATATACTCTGGTTTATTTTTTGTTATAGAATATGATGCAATTTCAACTATGTCGAAACTAAAAGTGCATGATGATCATGACTTGTCATTAACGCCTACACGTACGGCAATCTATTTAGTGCAAAAACCATCATCGTCGTCACCATTCTCTTCGTCAAGTCCAACACGGGACGATGAAGGTTATTCGGGTAGTTCAGATGTATCAGAAAATCATTTACCAGTTGAATCAACAATACTTACGACTGATCGTCTACTCGAACAGTATCGCATATACGAATTTCGAACTCGACAGTCCATGTCATCATCATCCTATGATGTTCCGCAACGAATGAATATATCATGTATATCACAAGACGTGTCACTTGTGTAACTTTTACCATTTTTTCATTCGATCTTTCTTCTATCTAATCTATATATGAAGATATGTTGCTTTATAAAATATTAGGATGTCACTATGAAAATGCGGTTTTTTATTATTAAACAAAATATAATTAAGAGAATGACCTATGGGAGAGATTAGTGATACACGATAGAGTTATGTAACATAGTTCATTTCAAATGCAGTCATCTTTTTCTTTTAAAGATCAAAGTAATTACTTGAATTGATTGTTGCAGACCAGCAGCAAACCTTAGATGAAGAAAAGCTTTAATTATGATAATGTTCGTTAATAAATGTACGTGATTCGGAAACTTTGGAACAAATTCATATCAGTCAAAAGGCTCCGCTTTGAGTACAAGAAATCTAAGTTTTACGTATTTCGATGTAGTTCAAAGTGGAAAAAACTCGCTCAAGAGAGAAAATATGCACAAGCCACTTTTGCTACGCTACATTATTTCTTTGTAAAGCTATTAATAGATGCTATATCAAACAAAAAACATGTGAAAACTTTAGCTTGTAATGATACAGATTCAAAGTAGTTTCAATCTGAGCACTCTAAAAATAATGTCAGGATTTTGAGTTCCAACTTCGATTTGCATTGATAATAAGAGTTTATCTGTCAAAGTGATTCATTGCAGCATAATTACTTTTCTTTTAAATAAGATGTTAAAAAACCAAACTTGGTATGCTGTGTCGTATTCAGCATGATTACTTTTCAACATGGCCCGATGAAATCCTGAGAAAATTCATCTTTCTAAATATATTCTTTACTATAAAAAGTTCATTCATGGTACAAGCTTTATGTCGAACACGACAACAAATAAATACAAATTACTTTTAGAAATTGATAAAATCAATAGTTTTTATTAAAACCATATGTTCAATATCCCATCATCACATTTGATGAAGAAATGTCTTTTTACATTAAGTAATATATCAGCAAGTAGTGCGAGTGACTTTTCATTATTCATATGCTTCGGATAATATACCGTTAAACTAAATACCGAATTCGTGTCAGTTAAAAGATGATAAAGCCAATCGTTTGATACAAATAAACATTCTAATGTATCAACATATAGTGTAAGAGTGTAAATACAATGCGGTAAGTTTCTAAGGTAAATCGTTTGTTCTTGAGTCATATCATAGATTGTTAGATGTCGAATGGTTCTTTGGCTATTGATGAGTAACATTTGATCTTTAATTTTATTATTCAGTTGCTGAAAATAACAGTGTCTTGTTCTTCGGTTTTTGTGAATGTAAACGCACGAGGATGTTGTCGTTGAAGGGCTGCCAGATTCAGATCTAAATGTAAAAGTATAAAATCTAGTGTATTTATTTTATTATCAATAAAAGTGTACTTGTGTAAGATCCATTGATTTCGAGTCAAAGTATTGAGCGTGATGGGTGACGACGGTTTCTGGCTAAACTTAATCGTCTGAATGTTTGGAAAAAATTTTGAGATCATACTTGAGTAAGAATGTTCATCTAAGCTAACAGTTGAAGAAAGTGATAAATGACGTACGTTGGCATAATAGTATGGATAAAGTCTAAAAAAATACTGCTGCATATCGTCGACGATATCGAAGGTATCGAAAGGAAATGGTAATGTATAAGTAAAGCGTTGTTTTGATTGATGAGCAAAATGTGTAAAAACTTCAATCGATCGATCCAACCAAAAACGTGATGTAAATGACAAGAGATACACATGGTCAGGCGTATAAGTAGCTGAGTGGTCATAAAAGCTACTTAAATGACATACAGTGAGTCAAGAAATTATATTCAGTCACCTGTGTAGTATAACTTTGTTTCATTAATTTTATCTCAGCAAAATGAGCTCTATTTTACAAAAGAATCCCGAATAATAAAATCCCATAGATCTCTAATTTCAGTGTTATTAGTTTCATCTTATACCTTTCTTTTCTTTCTATTGTATTACAAAAGCAGTGAATAGGTCACGAATTTCCCTAGCAAACAATTATTCGCCCAGTGATAAAAAAATGTGACTATACTTCTTCTAGAGAAAAGAATACTTTCTTAACTAATTTAATATCTAGTTCTATAGTCATTCCTTTTAATACATTCGTGGAATCGACATGAATATAACCGATAAGCCTTTGAAGGAAAGGCAACTTAATTATTGCTCCATTCATCTACCAATATAGCACCATAAGTTCATCTTTGTTCTTCGGCTCATGTTTCTTCATTCGTTTTTCCTATTCGTTCTATAAATTCTCGACAGTATTGAGGTCAGCTGAATATGGCTGCCAAGACAGTGAATGGATCCTATTGTTCTTCAACCAATGTTTAACTAAAGCTGCAGCATGTTTTCGGTCTTTATCATGCATAAGATTAAACTGTTTCTTGAAGTTAAATTTGTTAACCGATTCCAACAACTTTTGCTCCAATATGTCATGATAGTAATAGCTGTCCATTGTGTGGTCCAAAACATGCAATTTCCCTACTCCTTATTCCGTGCGAAACATCGCCAAATCATGAGAGACCCACCAATATTCTTCACTGAGCCAATTGCAGAGTTCGGGTGAAACTCTTATTTCGTAGTAAGTCAGAGCATAACTCTGCCATCTAATCCCAAAAGCTTCATTTTTGACTCGTCGGATCATACGACAGTGTCGCAAAACTCCAATGGTATGTCCAACATTTATTTTGCCTACTTCAAACGTCATCATCTTTTCCCCCTATTAACAAATAGCCTTTTTCTAGCTGGTCGTCCCAATACGCAAACTACGTGTTAGCACTGACATATTTGTGATGATGAACGAAACGACCCGACTAGGGTCTATATGTAACGACAAACTGGATCGAGTAGCTAGCCGCCACCCTCGGCATTGATGTTTATTCGCTACTTCATATATCCAGAATGTAACAACTTTACATAAAACATACGCAAATTTAGGAGAGAGAAGAAGAGAGAGATATGAACATATATTAGAACAATGGAAAGAGAAGAGAGAGAGAGAGAGAAGGAAAATCATTGGAGCGTGTCATCAATATCGGCACAATATTGTTTCAGTACTTAACAATTTTTCTAGAAATTTTTCGATCTCAGTTAGCTAACTATGACTTGATCTCTATCGATTGGACTTGAGCATCCGTTGTTTCAATCAGTCAGTTGTTGTTGTCGTTTTCCTTTTTCGACCTCATCTGAACAGATTGCTGACACAATTTATTTCTTTGCATTTGTTTTTATAATGTCTCGTACTGTTTCTCGTTTCAGTAATGTTTTCCCAGCGATCTGACGTTGCGAATCGACATTTTGAAAATGTTTAATTACTAGAGTTCGAAGATCATTACTCTGCTCCTTCTTTTTTTGGAACTATTTCAACTTAAGTAGGCCTCTCGAGAAAATTCGTTGTTATTTGTAGTAATAGTAGAGCCCAACGCAGACGCTTCTGGAAATTTTCCCAGCATTCTAGCGAAATGACTAGAAACTACTCTTACTTCTAGAAGTAGCCACATTTTTTTATCACTATGGGCAAGTAATTGTTTGTTATGAAAATTCGTGACATATTCACTGTTGTTGCGAAACAATAGAAAGAAAAAAAAGAAATAAGATGAAATTAATAATATTGAAATTAGAGATCTATGGGATTTCATTATCGGAGATGCATTTGTAATATAGAACTCGCTTTTTTGTGATAAAATTAATGAAACAAAGTTATCTTACAAGAGTATGGCCGAATATAATTTCTTGACGTACTGTATATAGAATTGTAACTTGTTTAATTGTGAAAATGATCGAAACAGTTTTTCTAATGCGAATCCACCTATTTCTTCACTGGAATTCATTGAGTGATTCTAAGTTAAAAAATTAAAATTCTTAGAAAGAGTCTTGAAAAATGTAAAACATTATTTTAAGATAAAGACAACGTTATGAATATAAAGTTTCTCTGCTTATTTGACATCTTTTTATATTATTGTTTTCCAGACCTCATTGTACGGGTTAAAAGAAAATGCTTTTCAAAAACCTATTCCAGAGCTACATTGTTGCATTAGAATGTATTGGTGTATCATCTTAAAAAAAATAATCTTGAATAGTTTTACGTCGATGGAAAAGGCGCAAGAAAACTATTTTTCAGTTTAATTTTACGTTGTCGATATCAATATAACCTTTGTTGAAATATCTAACCTCTTGATCTAAAATTGCTTTTAATGACAATTCTTTCAATTTGTTGTGCGGTAGGAGAATTCGTTGTAGATTTTTGAATTTTATCGACGTATTCAAAGTAAGCGTTAATACCGTCAAGAAATTGAGCGAATGTATTTTAGTAATATTTTCATTAAATGCACTATAGATTACGGTGGATGTGAGTACTTCTAAATTTGGTACATAACGAAATAGAACGATAAGATCATTTGCCGTCGCTAAAGTTAATGTTAGTTCTCGTAAATATCCATTAAATTTTGGTGCAGATAATGCGCTTAAATCAAATGTGATACCAGTAATGAAACAGTTTTTTAACGATTCCGATTGACTTGAAGATTTAAGAATTCGGTTAATAAGTAATGTTTCAGCTAATTCATCATGTTTATTGAATGTTAGTGATAAACGCCAGAGACATTTAAGTGAAGCATGAATATTGAGAAAATATCCTTTCAATTCTTCGGGTTGAATGTAATCAAGTGTTAATGATTCAAGTTGATGCATATGAGACCAATCAAGTTTATTAAATGTTTCACTTATTTCACCAAATGTGAGCATATTACTTAAACGAAATACACGTAAATTATTCGAAAAACGTGGAAGTAATGATTGTATTAAGAATAGAAAATTAGATTTCTTGATACAACGAAGATCAAGTGTGTGTGTATATGGTTCTATCAGAGCTTCGAGACGAAGAAAAAGACCACTACATGAATATAGAAGGTCAACAGGACGAAGATATTGCAAAATTTCGAGTAAAATATCTGTACAAAGATCTTGCACAGTAGATCTAAAATTTGATTGAATATTCTATTTGGATATAAAAATTTGATTCAATCATTTCTCACTTTGTGTTAGTATTTTCTGTGATTACTTCAAGAGCTGGGTGCTTGAATAAGGAGATACTTCTGCTATCTTCGGCACAATCAGGTGACATTTCGTCGCGAGTACGCTTTGACGATTCATCTCTCATTGTGATGCACTTTGAGTCTCGTTTTCTGGATCTGAAACTAGAATATGTTTTCACTAAAGCGTCAAAAAAAAATAAAAGAGTTCGAGTATAGAGAAGTATGGGGACCAATCATAAACAGTGATGTTTTAAATTGCCAATGTATGAACGAGCTACACATTTGACCTACGTGATGACCTTTGTTCTGTTCTACTAGAGGGCATATTAAAGCCAATCGAAATCATTGTGGCTATTCTCTCTTTATGAAATTATCGTTGAACAAAGAAAATTACTGGTCGAGAATGTACAGGCTTTAGCTTTGAAGTGACATGATATTATTATGGATTGTACATCAGAAAATATATAGTACTATCGTATGGAATATATACCCATTCGACTACAGGCTATCATTATGATCTGTATTGTCGTAGAAAGTCTAATAAAAAAATGAGTAGCATGAAAATGTTTATCAGCTGAGCTGAATACAAACGGTCATCGTGGGAAGTTTATTTCTACATCAAAACACACTAATGATATATTTATGCTAATTTTAGATGATTTATCTGAATTTATAGTAGTCAATATTGTTTGAAAGCATTGCCTACAGTGAATTAAAAAAATCATGATATTTATGGCATCTTAACTTGTTTCTTCAATTTATCATAGTTTCGTTTTACTTGAATAAAATATCTGAATATAGGTGTGGTGATGATCAAGTGCTTATTCAAAATCTGTATTCATTTATTCTATAAACTGTATCGATGAGTGAAGAAAAATTGAGTATTGGAATGATAAATATTTGTAATTAAAATACATTGCATCACGACAAAGATGTATCATAGATTAATCAACCAAGTGTACTGCAGTATATCCTCATCATTTTCCATTAATGTTGACATTTCAGTACATACTGTTAGTATTTATTTTTAACCCGAGTATAGTACGTCAATATGGATAAGTTCTTAAAAAATGAATTTGTGACTCACAAGTGTCAACAAAGGACTTGATATTTTTTATAATTTTGAATCGACTAGTGAATTTTCAGAACAGGGCGCCTTACCAAATTCAAATATAAGCAATCAATAACGATTTTTGTAAAATATCAGTAATTTTTCAGGAGATAAATAAGTATAGATTTTTCTTTGAAATTGGAGAAACATTTGAAGATTTTCAGTGGAGCAGGGCTCAATTTTCCATGCTTACGCAAATGACTTTTTAATTTCATTCGTATAGGAATAGCATTCTTTTTAGCATTCTAATTAAGAAAATAGTAATCGCACGCTGGCATTTCAAACAATCCCATAACAATGAATGTTATATTTGTTTTGCAGTTTACAATGAAATACTAAGTTTAGCTGTACATATTTGAATTGTTGGATATAAGAAGATATTAGTCGATGATGAATAATGGAATTTTAAAAAATCTTGGATTTATTTAGACCAGCAGTAAGCGTGAGATGCGTTTGATCGCTGAACACAAGTAGACATTGTATCACGTGTTTTGTAATTATATTGCTCAATTGTAATTGACGTTGTTTCAAACACTGATTATACTGAAATTTATAAATAGGTTATCCATGAATAGAAATAGATACACTAGTCGGTCGTATGTATATGATAAAGAATTATTATTGATGAATTTTCAACCAGATTTTCTCATTGATCGATAAAAATATTCCGAGAAAAGGTTAACATTTTTTGTTTGCTATGTTTAATATACATCAACTTTCTTATATCCTATCTAAACTTTGAATGCTAGCTGCTTTGTTAGACATTATTACAATAATCATTTTTTAAAGTCTGTTTTCAAATTTTTTGCGCATTTAATAATCGAGTGCAACTATTAAGTAAACTGCGACACTTTTCAAGCTCTTCTGTATTAGAAATCAAAGTGTCAAGTGAAAAGTCTTATCAAAAGCAAATTAAAATTTAACAAAGAATGATAATTTTACAAAGTATTTTTCACAAGTAAATTCAAATGCAATTGTCAGGATACGTAAGGAATAGAAAACCTAAGCTAATCTATCAAATAGTACTAATTGAAGCATTTAGCAAAAATATTTATGAGTACATCACTGATCTTATTTGTAGTTCTGTTAGAATTCGGCTGTACTTGAGATCGAATCAGTTTCAAAAAGTCTGATTTTACTATTGGAAAGAGAATCTTTCCACTATATACACGTGTAATGAGTATTCACCTAAACGTTTTATGCAGAGTTCCAACTAAATTTTATTTTATTTTATCTATTTCGATTGAAACTCCATAGAGATATTCCGTGCCACTAAAACCTGATTCATAATGAAAAGCAATATCTAGTGGTTTAATATTTATTAGTTTTATGCATAAAACAGCGTTATAAATGCATTTCCTTTTTGAAGCATATTTTGACTCAAGATAGTGATAATAGTTAAGAAGAAAAAAGACTAAAATTAGCAGAAAGTCATCAAAAATTCTCTACTGAATTCTGAAGATTCTCGATGTAGAAAGGAGTGAAAAACCGTAGAAGCCTCCTTGGGCAATTCAAAACGTTTCTTAAGTTATTTATCAATAGTTGTTCAAGCTTATGTACTTATTTCGAAATACTCTTGTTTGGTAAACGATGCGATGAAATCTTTCAAAACATAAATTTCTCATTTTAGTAATCTATAAAAATACTCAGAATATGTATTTGTATTCATCGTATATTCACGTAAATCGTGAATACATGAATATACGTGTAATCTTGTAGTGTATGTTGGATTTTCTAATGTAATCAACAAAAGAAACCACCATTGTTTAATACATACGAAAATTCCAGATAGTCTTGGAGTGTGACACCTCTTCTTTCGATGCTTGTATTATGCAGATGTCTATCACCGTAAAAAAATGTCTGTTACGTCCATGTCGGTACTTTGTTAACTTTTCATTTCTGCTGAATAGATGTAAGTAGCACTTGGTGATTTTCATTAATCAATCTGTGAATTAGAAGACACGGATCAAAATCTCCCTTCGATAGATAATTATTCCGGGTATTTTTTCATTTAAACTCAAATTATGCTCTCAAAAAAAAACAATTAGAGCAACATAGAAAGAAAAACGCACACACGAAAATTAATACAACAACCATCAAAAAAAAACGAAAACGAAGCTTTCTTCACTCATTTTCGAAGCATACAGAAGACAAGGATTATATTGATGTGCACGATCTATATCAATGTGCATAGATGATCAATGAATCAAGAATGCATTGAAAGTGAAATGCCAGGAAGGAAACACCCGAATTAAAGAAGAAAAGAAAGAATCAGTTCAATAATAAATAGAACGTGACACAGGACTTAAAAAACGAGTATTGAGATAAACAGGAAAAACAGACTGCATATACAAAAGAAAAGAAAACAAAATGAATCGCTGCACATTTTAAATGATGATTCATGACTCTATCAGTTGTACAGACAAGAAGGAGAAGAAGAGAAAAACACGACATAAAATTGTGAGCAATGGGTTAGTTTTAGTGGAAAATCCTAAACTCATTTTTTTTTCTGATATTAATGTAATAGAAAGAACACTGCTACTACATATCATCCGTATATCGGGACTCATTATTTTACAAAAACATGATTGAGAACGAGTTTCTGATTTATTGCATAGCCGCTCGACAAAAAATCTTTTGTTTTAAACACACCTGGGTTCGAACATAACGAAACTCATATTTGCTTGTGTGTGCATATGTGTTGATAGTTAACAACAGCAGCAGCAGCAACAACAACAACAACAACAAGAAAAAAAAACCAAAAATAGATATCTATATGTGTATATGACAATAGTCGCGCGGGTACACACAAGGAAAATGAGAAGAGAAGAAAAACAATTGCACACGCATACATACATTCAAGCAAGAGAAAAGAAATCAAAATATTCGATGTCATGAGAAGAAATACACACATATGAACAAGGACACTTTCTTTGGTTTATGTAATGCCGTATTTGATTAATTTATGATTGCTGACCATCATCCTTTGGGGTTACATTCGATGAGTCTGTTTCATTGGCATGTGTAATGTCACCATTGATTGCTTTTGATTTTGACTTTCGAGAAAATAGTGATGGATGGCGCTTTAATTTTGCTCGATCATTCTAAATACAAGAAAAAGTTTTTAAAACTACGTAACTTCGTTGAAACTAAGAAAAATGTGGCATAAAGATACTAGGATGGGTTTTTAGTTGTAATTTTTCTTTTCGCTTATTCGTGATTCAATCATGAAGGAGAATACACGGATCGTTTCAAATAAGCGAAAAGAAAAGGGTATAATAGTATAGAATACAAAACACAACATTTTTTCATTTACCGTCTCTCATGACTGTCTATTTAGCTGAAAAAATATGAAATTTATTGAATTTATGCTAGCATTTACCAACTTACTTCATCCATTTTGCGATCTGTACCATTAGCAATCAAAAGGCGAAATTCTCTTTCAAGGATTTGACGTGTCTAGAAGCAGGTAGAATACATAGAATATGTTAAAGTGAGTGGAACAAGAATATCCTTTTCTTTTTGTTTCTTACCAGTGTTTGTTGACTGGGTATTTGTAAAGCTAATGCTAATGTATTATGGTCAAATGTTTCATCCAGTGCAATTAAACCACCATGAACTCCAGTTTCCGGTAAATTATTCGCATATTCTTTCAAACCATTAATGGTTGTTAACCATTGAATGATTCGTTCGTTTGTCCATATCAGTACATCTTGATTTTCATTTAAAGATTCTTCACGTCTTCGATCAAGTTCTTTTTTATCATAATTAACTCGTTTTAAAACCATTATGCCATAATGAAAACTCGTACTAAACAAAACGAACGATATTAAACATGTTCTAGAACAGCTAATCCACTATAGACAGTATTACCGATGAAAACTATCGACCATTTTTAATTGTTTACTTAAATCTTTCTTATTTAAATGTTCAAGCATACGTGCATCAACAAGGCATTCCATAAAGTATGATCGATATTGCGGTAGTCCAAGACTTGGTAACCACTCATTTCCAATCCACTCATGATCCATTTCACCAAATGCCAAGGACTTGAAAAAAGAATAGACAAAACATATAAAAAACGTCTAGTTTCCCTGGGTAGAAGAAAAGAAAACAAGAATTTACAGTAACTGATGTTCGCGGCCCATCTGGTAGTGTTAAGTTTAGTATTTCTTGAATAGCTAAACGAAGTTTTAGTCGATGCAGAGGATTACTAATACCGATTTGACGTTGTATTTCTTCTTCATTTAATTCAGACATAATTGCACCTGATTTGACGTTTGCACGACATGCTGCTACATACCATGCTGGCATTTTAACCCATAACTATACACGCACAAACACACACATATATATATATATATATAGACATAAGTGAATTATTTATGCATTTCATTGAACACATACTTCAAGCCAAGCAACAACTGTTGCACCATCCCAAGTTGAAAATGGGCGATTATTTTCTATAGCATCTTCAAGTAATTCTTGTCTAGATTCAATTTAAAGAATCAAAAGTTGAAACGTTTTTTTTAATTGACAATGACATACTTCTTTTTTATACGTCGATCGAATTCTGTTTTACCTAAACTCAGTAATGTACCAGTCGTCGATTCGTTCATTTCATTATGCCCTGCATTATCAATAGGCACAGAGGATGCTATTTAGAAGAGAATAAATTATGCTTATCGTAATATTGACAAAAAGAAATGAATAATCAATTTACCGCGAGTTATATAAGGCGATGGATAATGTTGCTGATAAGTTACAGGTTGATGAATACTCTCATGTATGGGTTTATTATCAATCGAACCAGGTTTACGCGTAAACAACCGTCCGAGAGAATTTCGTAAGCCTTTCTTTTTTTGTTGATGCTGCTGTTGATTTCTTGCATATAAACTTGTATCATCACCTGATGTCGAATTTTGAGAACTGATTGGACTAGGAGAATCTTGGTGAGTTATAGATGATAATGATGTAGGTTGAGCTATGGACGGATTAGGACTAAAATATGAATGAATTAATTGAAATATTCTCAACATTAAAAGATACTTATGAAGAGAAGACAAATTAATTCCGAGCGAGGAGTTCAATCCTGATTTAGAGTGAAAAACTAACTCTCCTCTGTGTTCTTCATAAATGATTATCTTTTACTCTTAGGAAAATCTCGATGCATTTCTAAATGGACTCGATTCGTAACTTGAATCACTGATTATTTCAAGAAATTTTCGTTACAGTGATTAAAACGAATCATTTGATTACGAGTAGGCAATTTTAGTTAGAGTCAACTCTGACGTATACATCGATGCATGACTTCCAGTTTGATTATAACATTTTATGCGGACAATAATACATAAAACTTTTGATCTCCTGGGTATACTCTAATTGACTATAGTTCGTAATATTCACTGGTTAGATTCATCAATCATGGTAATATATCAATAATGAGTATCTATGAACGCTTATTGGCAGGACCTCATACGATTCGTTTTGATGCTGTATATTTATACTAAATAATTGAATCACGACGATTTAGATATGCCCTTAGCCGATATCTAGTATGTTATCTCGATTGAATCAGTTGGTTATACATAGGTGTCCTTCTCATGATTGAATAGGTCAAATTATATATAAATACTAAATAGCGCGACATATGATTTTCAAACGCCTTGCACATCAAAGAATGATTACAGTCTCAAAAAAGACTATTTAAATAGAGCTTAGACTGACTTGTAATTAGATTTCATTGAAAATTTTAATGAGATGGAAAACTTCCTCTTGAGAAAATAGCCAATTAAAGTTTGACTATGCTATCCTTCTATGAAATTCAGTTGATGATTCATTTCTTCGAAATTAAGTATCAAAGTTTTAAATGTTTAAAACATCATTCAATCAATTAAAACAGAATTGATGAGTCCTTCATTCTTATTGAACTTGATATGAATTTCTATAGATGTATACCAGTATCGGCGCTATACTTCACATTACAATCAAATATTCATTCGTAAAAAATCAAAAGAAGATCCAATAAAAAAAACATCTATCAATGATCAAATACGAAGTTCGACTGATAATTACTTAGAACATGAATTACACTGGACTGATAGATCGTTTCATGATATGATACATGAACTCAAGGATAATCTACAATGGACCAGGTTCGTGATAAATAATCTTAGTTGAGCGGCGACGGATCCCCTTATCTAGAAATGGAAGGTCTTTTGTCGATGCTGTTATATCTTTATTGCTCTTTGTAGTGTTATGATTTTGTACTTTTCAACAAATGTTCATCATTAGTATCTATTGTTCTAAAGATTGATTACTTGTGCGTTAAGATGGGTACAGTCATAGTGAAAAGAAATTAGAAATCTATCACAACGATGGTGACTTAATACTGGATATTTGAAAAACTTTCTTAGTGAAATAATTCTATTTTTCACTTACTAATAATGCCTAGTATTATCATCGATAAGTTGAGTGTTCACTCTTGATGTATTTGTATTTATTCTATACTGATTTTGCATACTTGTTGACGAATGATATAAGTGGTGTGGTGTTGCTGTTCGAATATTTGTTGATACTCGAGGAGGTGTTACTGGTGGACTTGATTCACATTTTAAATAACGTGCTGTTGGTCCATAATCAGTACGATATGTACGTGGTGATTGATGATGCTGTAATGTATGATCATATTCCTATTGAATTGATACGATAGAATCATATGCAATGAAACCACTGTATTCTTATATGTTCAACTTACACTGATACCCATAGGATCAGAAACTAAATTATACGAGTATAGATTTGAAGCAGACATACCAGGTGGAGCCTAGAATTGAAACGCAAACATATGAAATGGTATATACTTTTTGAAAAATTTCTATGATTTTACCGTGTTAAATTTGTATCCTTTTCCAGTCGTTGTATGTGGAGTTAGTCGTCCTGCGAAATTTGCATGTGTATTTAAGGCTGTCGTTGGTGGTGATGAAGTTCTTAGATAGTGTTGCGACAAATGTGAAGGATAATTTCCAATAGATCCGTTCGACAATCCTTGTGGATGATGTCTATGATGATGATGATGATGATGGTGATGATGATGATTTAAATCATCATCATCATTATCGTTCTCTTCATCGTCCTCTTCTTCATCAGCCAGATGGTAAACAGCATTTCCAACGACACGTGATTCAAGTTCTTCAGCCCGTAATTCTGCATCGACTTTTTCAGCTTGTATTAGACGAATTTCATTATTAATAGCATCGAGTTGTTCTTGTAAAACTAGTGCTAGTGTTTGTGCATCATTATGTGTTGATTGTTGTGGTATTGTTCCATTATTAATTGTCACCGGATGATGATGTTGATATAAAGAATCTTCCTCGTCAGTTGTTAATTCAACATCGGATGATTCAAATGCTAGACGAACATCATTGATAACTTGGGCTTGATCGATTGTATCCCAGTCAGTTTCAGATGTCTGTTGAATAAAAATAAAGTACAAAAAAAGTGAAATGATGTTCATCAATAGTATAATCAAAAATTACATACTTTAAAAATGTGATCGGTTACTGTTGGAGCTGTTTTAACAACACGTACTGATGGTGATCGTCGACTTAATGTATCAGTTGTACTAGTGACAAAATCATTGGCTGGAGTAGTTTGAGTTGGAAGTGGTTCGCTGAAGCAAAAAAAACAAAACAAGTTTTATTAGAAAAAACTATTAGTTAAGTCTTTGAGAGGCATTCGATTATAAAATAGGATGCAGTTGCTCCTGCGAAATCACTGATGTTGATCTCAGATAAGGTTATATTCAAAGTGGAAGCACATAGTCTATCAGATTCGAATTGATGTGCTATGGACTATTTTTGTTTTTGATTGTGTTTCATGATAGAAAAGTAGATTAGTTTAGTTCCGTACATTTTATGCTGTTGTTGCAGATGCTGCTGCTGTTGTTGTTGCTGCTGTTGATACTGCTGTTGTTGTACTCGTTGCAATTCTTTCCGGACATGATCAAGTTCAGTTTTAAGTTTGTCAATGTCTTCGATTAATTTTGTCTAAAAGAAAGTTAATCGTGAATAATAGATTAAAATAATCAACAATTTTCGAATTCATGAATATACTCGTTCATTTTGTGTTTCTTCTAATTGCTTTTTAAGTTTTTCACTTTCTTGTACAAGATGATTTTTCTCTTCTAACGTTTGCATACGTTCACGTAGTTGTGTTTGTAAGCGTTCATTAGATTCAGCCAGTAGCTTATCAACAGTGGCTGATAGACGTGTATTATGTTCATCGGTTACTTTTTCACGTTGGCGAGCCTTTACAAGAAAGAAAATTTTCTTCTAATTTTTGTTCTCCTCTCATAATTTCTATTACCCGTGTTAATTCCATTTTCAGGTCATCATATTCACTTTGAAGTTGATGTAATCTATCATCAGTATTCGGACTGTTCGAATATGTTTGAATAGAAGACCCATTGAGACTATTATTAGGTATAGCTATACCATTTTGTTTAATGTTTGAATCTTGTTCTGTTTGTGATTGAATTTTTTGTTCTAATAAATCATATTTATCTTGTAAAGCTTGATATTTTTCTTCAGCCTAAATCAATAACGTATACATAGATTTCGATGACGTATAAATATTTGGAAAGATATTGGTTCTTTCGACTATTCTCTTAGAACCAGTTGACGATTGTTTTTATTTCAAATAAATAGTTCTTTTTAAAATTTAACGAAAGCATATGAAATTGAGTTGAAACTTTCATTGAGATGTACGAGACAGTATTAATAAAAACAAAATTTTCTTCTCTTTCAGAATATGAATGTACCTACTGGTGTGTGTCCAAGTTTAAAAAACACATTCTCTCAAAAGTTTTTCACTATCTATTATTCTGACGTACGGATGTAGGAAGAAAGCAAAATAAGGCAACAAATCAATAAATGTCCACAATTTTAGTGAAAATAATTTTTAGTCGAATTCAATCTAGTATGATTGGAAAATAAGTCAAGATCTTTATTTCATCACTGTGATTTCAAAGTTTTCCGTCGATAGATATGTGCTGGCATTGTCGTGAATAGTTCTTTCAAAATAGTAGACAAGTAGAAGTAATTTGTCGGAAAGTAGACTCGTTGGACGAAATATTTCATGAGCCGAAGTCAATGAATTTAAGTTTCATAAAATGGTGCGAATTTTCAAAGGATCCAGGATAGAAAATATCACTTTCGCTAATTTCTAAAATCGATATTATCTATCTTCTCGTTCATAGTAAACTAGATGAACTTTAAAAAGAAATGAATTCCTACATGCATAAGTTGAGTTTCTTTTGTAGCTAATTCATTTTCTAATCGACTATTAAATTCAGTTAAATGTGTTGTTTCTTTTTGTATATTTAAATATCGTTTTTCTAATGTTGATATTCGTTCTTCTTGATCTTCTTTTTGTGCTTGAGATTCTTTTAAATCACGTTGATATTTATTGATTTGTTCATGTGAATGAGATAAATCACGTTGGAATAAACATGCACGTTCTTCTAATTCTTTATTTCGATTCATTAACTCATGTACGCGTGCACGACACGATATTAATTCATTACATTGATTATCCATCAATTCTTGCATTTCAATTAATTTACCAGTTAAGGAATCAGGATCAATGGTACCATTGGACATAGTCTAAAAGAAAAGAAACGAAAAACAATTCATGAAATATTACGGAAACGTTCCACTCACTTTTAATTGATTTATATCAATTACTTTAGCTTGTTGTGTTTCACGAACACCAGCCAACTAGACAAAAGAAAAAAGAATTAAAGCATTCATATTTGAGAAGATTTCATCATGATCTATATAGGAAAATACTGAATTATTTACGCAATTTATATCTCCCGATTGAGTATCCAATGTCGAAATTCAGTAAATAAATTAAAGCTGTGATCAATGTATCATAAATGAATTCGTGAAAAAGAGACGAGTACTACCGTTTAGTATAGAATGTTAGATAGATTCAATAATATGCTATGTTTCGTGCAACTACAGATAGTTGCCATTTTTTTGAATTGTCGATCAATGCGTCATGCCGTAATTTTACTCTACTCCTACACATTACCTAACTTTATGAGCAAGTGTACATTACAGTATCATAAGTATGTTATCGAGTGAATGATCCGAAACAAATAGCAGTTAATAATTTTTTCAGGGTCATTCACGCCTAGTAGAAACGTGTCTAACAAGTAAACGTTGTGATTCGTCCATTGTAGCTGACATTTTTCTACATTTCTTTTTCTTGTAGTAGAATAGCAGGAAAAAAAAGAAATCTAGTTACTTCATTCTTTGTTCGCTCAAGTTCATCTTTTAATTGAGTATTTTTTTCGATTTCAACTTTCAGACGTTCGCGAACCTTGGAAAGAAAAGATAAAAATAAAATTTATATTTATATTTATCAAGAAAAAATTTCAATTATTCATTTCATCAAGATTAAAATACTTTTTCATCTAATGCTTTATGATGTTCAAATAAAGATTTAAGTGCTTTGAGTACTTCAACTTCAGATGAGACACCTTGAGCTTGTCTACGCATAACAGTTGTTCGAATCGATCGTTCATGTCGAGCGACAAGTTGTTCCAAATGCTCGAGAAGTAGCTTTAAAAACATACAACGAATCATATTTAGGAAAGAATAATTTCATTGCAACAACGTACACGTGTATTATTACGTTCCGCTTTAAGTTCAGTAACTTCATCTTCTTTTTCTGTTAATTGTTCACGTAATTGAGCGAGTTCCCGAACAAGTGAAACATAATCCTAGGATAGAAAAAACAAAATGATTTTAAAAAATTGTCATGTTTCTATTGTAGCTAGTTTGTCTATTCAAGTAAATAATGTTTAAGAACCTTATTCGTTTTCAAGTCTAAAGAAGAAGCATGAGATGTTGATGATGAAGTGGATGAAGAGGAAGAAGATGATGATGATGAAGTGGAATGATTTGATAATGACGAATTTAACCATGGTAGAGGACGTTTATACTTTTGTTGATTACTATATGATAGATTTTCGTAAATAGTTTGTTGTTCGAGTTGATTTAATATATCAAAAGATTGGGAAAGAGATGCCAATGTTGTTGGTAGTGGGACATTTGACTTTTTAATCGTTTTAGACCATAAATTATGATGAATTGATATTTGTTCATTTACTAAATCAGTATCATCAATATCATCTGAGACTATAGCACTGTCACTACTATCTGAACTTGTCATTGTTACTGGACTTGCTGGAATCAATTGATCGTCATCGTCGTCATCATCATCATCATCATCATTATTATTATTATTATGATTATAATCGGTATCATTAAACAACATTTTCAATGGAATATTATTTGTTAAATGATCATAGAGATTGGTCGTCGAACTTATTTTACGTAGATAATGCGATGAATCGTCAAAGAGAAATGAGCTTGATTGACATTCAATGTTCACCATCATTTATTAGTTTTTTATTTATATATATATATATATATTTGTAAGCGCGTTTGTGTGTTGGTTCTTCAGGTTTGTTCAAACATACATTTTATATATGAATAGAAGTGTATGTGTATGCTCGTTTGTCGGTAGAGTTAAATAATCAACGAATTTGTCGTCGCTGTCGATTCTCTCGTCTTTTTCCGCTCAGATTGCTCCTCTCTTGCGCTCGTTTTCTCTTCTCCATTTATCTCTTCTCTTCCTCTTCCCTTTCTCGCTCTGTCGTTCTTTCCTTCCAGGTTGCTGTTACTACTTTGGAGAATAAATAGAACTAAAAATGATTATCATGATGCATTGTTTACTAAAGTGATTCAATCAGTATGGTTACATGCAACTATAGACACTAGCATTGTCTTCAAAAATCAATCTCTATCATCCACATGACCTTGTTTTAAACGGTTGACTTGCTAAAAATATACATACATATACATACACACATACATATATATATATATATATATATATATATGTGTGTGTGTGTGTGTATGCAAGCATCCAAACTTGATGATACTCCAGGGGAATAAGAATGAAGGTCGATATCATACCCTCAGTCTAAAGATGAAAGCAGGCAAGCGATGCCACTTAGGATTGCCGTCAATTGAAATTGATAAAAGACTAATAAGCAGGCAAACGGCGCACACACATACAAAGAGAATGCATCTCATGCATCGGAAAGAATAATAGATGTGTTTGTTTATTATTGAAATGACTATTGTCATCACACTAGCGTTACTATAAGGCTCTGAAAGGAAGAGAATTGAATGTGTGTATATGTGTACACTTCCCTGTTCAATTACTGAGAATGTATTGTTATTATTATTGTTATTAAGAAAGCTGAGAAGGATCTGGTTTTTTGGAGATTTAATACTGGCACTATAAACCATCGTCTCATGTACCGAATGGTATCAGGCTCATCTGGAGAGCTACATATAAAGTTCGATTATAACTATCGCCCATACTCCGTTAATAAGTATCTAATGATGAAAACAGTATGTCAATCGACAGTATGATATCGATCATACGTCTAGTTGCGTTTTTTTTCTTAATGGAATAACATTCATTTATTTGTTATGAAGTTGTCTAATGGTTTGTTTGTTTGTTTGTTTGTTACAAGTCAATGAGAAAATGAAATCAAAAAGTTTCCTTTTCTTTTTAATTTTATCATCAGTCGCGCGTAAAGCATCATATTTCATATGCTATATTAAATTACATAATACTGTACATTTGTATGTCAATTTCCATTCAAACTTATGGAGAGTTTATTATTCTGGCAAACAATCAAATGATGAATTGAATGAATATAGAATGAGAAAAAATGCAGTAGAGGACAAAAAGAAAAAAATTGAACAATCTCATCACTGGTGTTTGATCATCACGATAACAACTGTGAAATTTGCCATCACACATATATTCTCTTAATGCACGAGCAACAATCTCCTATCTCAAATAGTTTTTCGAGGGTCATCCTTTGACCTACGATTGATTGGTAAAAAAATGTGTTAATCACATACAACATGGCCTTTATCTTGAATAACGACTTTTTGATCGTATCAGGTATGTATATGTATATGTATATGTATATACATATATATATATATATATATATGTGATTTCAAAGAGAATGTTACGAATAAATAAAATGCAAGGAAAAAAAATTGTTTATCATCAAGAACATCAAAGTTTATCGCTAATTGAGATAAATAGACATCTACTAATGATAAGGTGATTATAACTACAGATAGTATAAGCGAATAAGTCCAATGAAATTTCGATTTGATAAGACCTAAATGATAAAAATAGCCTTCTTCTATGTCAATTTTAAAGTAGACATGGAAAAGATTCGCAAATAGTTATCGATCTGTCATCAAATAATGATCGATTTTTTAACAGTCGTTAGACTTTTATGCTGATTGATTCTCACATGTAATTGATGTCAATCGAAATTCACGTGATTTGTGAATATCATATACTGAATGTGTTTGTTTTTTCTTTAATTTCTATTCTAGGATGATCATTTTACTTTATAGAATTGAATTAAACCAAAAATCAGCAATAAAATCTAATTGTAAATACAAACCTGTGGAGCATTCAATGATAATTGACGTAATAAAATATCACGTTCTTTTTCAATTTCTGCTAATGTTTGTTGTGATGTATTTAATGTATCTTCAGTTTCACGTAATTTTTCTTGTAACTATATTAAAAAGAATAATATTTAGATAGTGTTAAATTCTATCTTTTTTTCCTCTAATATTATTATAGTACTTTATCACGTTCTTCAAGCATTGATACCATTAACTGTTCAATATTAGCTTCGGCTTCTTCACCATTATCTGATCCAGTACCTTCCATATTGGTACCACTGCCACCACCATCTTCAGGTATCGGTGGCATGACATCACAAATCATATCGGCATACATGTGCAAGAAATGTACGGATCAATGGACAAAAGAAAACAGTGATTATTTCTATTAAATTACCAATGCATTTATGCTACCTAAAGAATAGAAAATAATAATAATTGAATTATAGACTTAAGCATTGACTCACATTGTCGAGTAAAATATATCTGTTGATAGATAATTGATGACGATCATGGTTAGAAAACAAAAGAAAACTATCTGAAATGGATAAGATATATAAATGATGAATATCTTGAAATCAATCTTGGACATCTCATCCGTCGTTTTTTCTTTGATCACAACATGAAATAAAAGAAATCTCAAGTTCATCTTGTTCTTCTTTCTTCGTTTTTCTCCTCCTCTCAATTCTCAAAACGACACTCAAGTGGGCAACAATTACAATTCACTTCTGTTTTCTATACGTATTCAACAGAAAGTCTACAGACGAAGAATGAGAGAAAAGAAAAAGAAGAAAACATGGTGCGCACGTTGCTACCATTTCACACTATCCATTATTGATTGATTAGCAATGGACGACGAGAGCTAAGAACGACTGTAGGCGAAAATGCAGTAAACTTCTTTTCTTCATAATTACGCCAGTATACAAATAATTCTCTCTTCTATATTTTTCTATGGAAGATCAATTTTCAATGTTATAAAGACAGACATCAACAGCATTGATGAAGAAAATGGATACTGTGTGATGATGGTGTTAGCGGATAGTAAAAATGTGATTAAGATTTTTCTTTTCTTCTTCATCGTCTTCTCATTCTATTATCCTTGTTCTTCGTCTTCTTCTTTTTTTTTGTGCTCTTGTACTCACCAAAATCAGTAGAAAACAAAAGGAAAAAAAGGAAGAATAGATTCAGCTGTATACGATTTCTGTCTGTTTGTGTGTGCTGTTGAGAAGACGAAGGAAAGGCGGAGAAAAAAAATGAAGAACAAGAAAAAATAAGAAAATCCATCGTCTGTAGCTGATGAACAAGAAGTAGTTCTTGTTGCTCTAATGTGAAAACGCCCGAGCTATAAAGAACAGAAAGAAAGGGGAGGAAAGAAGAAAAAACCGAAGCACGACGTATAACAACGATGACAATAACGAAGGAACTGACAGCCATGGAACAAGAGGAAAAACGACTCGAATTCAATATTAGAATATATGTATATATATAAAATCTGACAGTTGAAAATCGTTAACTATTTTCATTAGAAAATAATTTGGATAGCATACAAATTTTTCATATTCATTTCTTTTGTGTCAAATAGAACTACTCAGATATTATTAAAAGTTCAGATAATCATAAACATCTTTTTTCTTCTCATCATCATAAGTAGTACCACGAGTACCATTAACATCGGGAAGCCATGTCATTACAAATACGCATGATACAGAGAGAAATACAACAACGAATAAGTCGACAAATCAATAGCAGATTATCGACGATCCATGATCTTTTTTTGTCCTTATCGAGGGGCCAACAGGATTAATCGACAATATAAGAACAAAATAGAAATAACTAGAAATTATGTTTAAGATCTTCTATTATTTATCTATGATTATCTGTGATCAATCATCGAAAATAGATGAAATAATGAATAAAATATTTGCGGTTCTAATCAAAAAGAAAAAGAAAAACGAAACGTTAAACTAAACATCGATATGCTCGTACGTACCATGTCAAACATAGTATGTCTGTATAGGTATATATATATATATATATATATATATATATATATATATATGCTGCTCACGTGTTATACCCCTATACTAGGATGGACTATTTTATGCGAAATGACAAAGAACAATTACATTCGATATTTATCATAAAATATGTAATCATTCACGAAGAATGTTATGATAGGATTGTAGTTAGAGCATCTCTCATAATTCATGCATTAAGACAGTGTTGCAATTTCAAAAAACATCTTGGCTCTTTTTCATATTCAAACTCGTCCATTCGTTAGGGGTACCATAGAATCTAGTATGTTACGTGTATGTGCTAATTGAAAACGATGGATTTCATATATACAATATTAAAGTATGATTTCTAAATGAGATTTAATACACAGGGAATAACAATACGTTGACGAAAACATCATAATTACTAACACGTTTAGATTACTTCTGTAGTTCAAAGTGCATAGATGAAGAGATTTAGTAGTTCTACAGAAATCGTCTAGCAAGGAGAAAAATCAATCGATTGAATTCGAGTGTATGCAATGCACAATGTAATTAAGAAGATCATCGAAGTCGAACGAGGTGATCTTATTTTCCTGAGAATATTTTTATCAATTCAAACTTTTAAAATGAAATAATTTTCATTATCTGTTATGATATGCGACAAATATTAAACGTTTTTCTCTATTCAAAATTTCTCAACTTGAGTTATCTCTTTGTTTAGTCACATGAACAGTTTTATTTATAGTCAAAATACACGTAAAACGAGGATGTACAGTTTTCGTACGTGTCGTACTTATTACTTAAACTATCAAGTGTTTGTTCAAAATATACTCAAACAACTGTTGAACAAATGGTTCAAGACCAACAATCTTTACTTTCTTCACCAAAATGATTTTATAGCTGATAATATCGATGAATCTTGTGTTTACACATTGGAAAGCATAAGGAATCTCTAGAGAATCTTCTGCAGTATTTTTTTTTGTAATGTCAATAGTTCGCTTATGCGTAAGTATTGCTATGTATTCTAACAAAATCTAACAAAGGATTCAGGTTATTTTAAAGTTTGGACTTTGCTGCATTTCTATTTTGAATAAATCATCCAAACTATTCTGAAAGCTCTCATTTCTATATGGTATTTTACAAACAAGTCTAGATATTTCAACCAGATTAGTCTCTATAACAGATTTATTCACAGTTTTAGAACAAAATCTCTTCAATGCATGAAGTTGTTATTGAAATATGAATTTTGGCCTATTGCCTTCTCATCACTTATTCTAAGCGAAAGAGTACTGCAAAATATGAAGGAACTAGAAAATATATTTCACTAAACATTTAACCATGAAAAAATTTTTCAATACAGTATATCTAGTTTAATATTCATTCTTAAGATCTTAAAGATAGTTTAACGAAGTCGATGAACGGAAAATTCTCCTAGAACATTAAGGATGTTCATATGTAACAATCCCAACAATGCAAAATCTCGAACTCAAGGAAATATATTACTCTTCCATCAACGAACCCTTCAAATAGATACATTTTCTTCATGTGAACCAGCGAAATAAAAGAAAAAACGTATTAACAATATTTATATATAAGCGATGTATAAATATCTATATGTCTGTATATCTAATATCACATTTTTTGTTTGACTAGAAAAAAAATACAAATACCAGTCATTACTATTGATAATCCTATGGAATATTTCACAACTAATGAATGCTGCAGCCAATTAAATTTTTCAATTTTATATAATGAATGATTAGCATAATCTTCAAGAATTCGTTGTTGACAATTTTCCGATTGAAATAAAAGATAAATTTTATCTAAACTTTCATTCATTTCATAATCCATTGAACAATATGTATTAAACCGTGATACTATATCAGACATATCAATTTTTTCTCGATTATATTTTTCTACTACAAGGCAGTATTGTGATTTCTTGTTCAAATGTTGATTGATATCATATCGATTTAATGATATATACGGAGTAAATATTGAATAAAACCGGTTCTTATAGATATGAATATCATTTAAACATATATCAAATATTGATTGATATTTGTTAAAATCAATTTTATTGAATCTTTTTTGTTCATATAAATAAATTAACTTAAGAAAGATTACACCAGACATGTATGCATCATAACCAGCTTCATGTTTCTAAACAAACGGATAGAATTTATGTTGAAATTCAAATCCAAAGAAAAAGAATTAAATCAACTCTACCATAACTTGATCCTTATAGCGATTAGTCGAATGAATTTCAACAATCGGTTTAAAAAATATTAAAGTATCATAATATTCTGATGTTAGTAAATCAAATAACGATGATAATGATGTTGCTATTGTTAAGTTCTCAACATAATTACTTTTATTTGAACGATTTTGTCTTGTAAATAAATATTCTTTCATTTCTAATGCAAGATATTTCGTGTCAAATATAGACAATGGAAAATTTTCATGCATTAATATTCGAAATTCATCGAAGTTCAATGGAAGATTATCAAGAAATTTATCATAAATAAGTAACCAATCAAGAAAACAATTGTGTCCTTAAAAAACAAAAACATCAGCCTGTTGTTGATATTATTAATTTTTTCCTATGCAATCACTTCAATTTTCATTTAAATTAATGAGTTTTCGAACAAAAGAAGATCGGATATAGATTTATTCAGACTATGATTTAATCAAATAGTAGAATAACTTGTCAGGAAACAAGTTTAATGTCATGTAAAGACTTGTCTTATTTTCGATAAAACAATCTTACTCATGAGGGAAGTCCTCTAACTGATAAATCGTTTTTGGTTCTACATGATGTGTGTTATGCAAAACAAAATGAACTATTGCTTGGTTGAACAAAGAAAAAAGAAATGTTCGTGACTCTTGATTATTACTGCACTTCTAACATGATCCTGAAAGTGAATGCCGTGGTAACAAAAACAAAATTATTTTCACATTTCGATTTTGTATAGACACGAATTTTTAGTAAGAATAGGTTATTGTTAATTGATAGTTTTTTATGTCCAAATATAAGTATGATGATAATATAGTTCATTCTGTATCGTTCATTAAAATTGATACATGTAATTTTCTTATATGAGCAAAGAAGAAATTCATAGGACTTGAACTTTTCATAATGAACTGTTCTCTACATTAAATTAATTGTTGAAGATTAGTTTTCTTTAACTGGATCATAGGAAAAAAAAAGAAATACCATATCTCTGCCTTAATTAGCTGACGAGTTGAAATCTTTTCAAAGCATTCAGAATTCATTTAAGTATACATGATACGCACATTCTCGAATCAAGAAGTCATGTATCAGTTAGAAGACTTCCGCCTTCCGAAAAACAAAAGGATGCTTATTTCCTAAATGATGAAATCAAAGTAAAAGCGTAGAGAAGTTTAAGTGTCATGAACTTTCCGGATGTTAATATGAAGTGTTAGACCACCCACCCAGAGCTAATAAACAATGGCTTCCTATGCAGAGTAGTACTTCGTTAGAATATTAATTATGTTTGTTAAGATAAAATACTGGTCACCTACTCAAAACTAGAGTTTTCAGGTATTTAATAAAAAGAAAAATATATCAATGAAAATTTTCAGAGAATGCATAGTGTGTGAATGGTAATAGTTGTGATTGTAACTTGCATAGCTAAGCCTTAAAATAGTACTTACCATTCTCTTACTGTATGTATCTATCAATCGAACAGATTTTTATCGACCACTAGATGATTTATTGACGATAGTTCGAAAATCATCTATATTCATATGAAATAATAATCAACTGATAGGATTTAAGGAAATAATCAGAGTTTTGATAATATTTCTATCAAAGCGTTAACCACAGACATCATATTTTTTGCATATTCGGAACATCTGTTTTACAATAGAAATCCATATCTATTTTCTCTCTAATCAAGTAAATAAGATTTTTCTATTTTCATCGATAAATACCAATATAAGTGAATTTATAAGAAGAAACTCAGCGTGACTTTTATGAGCAAGTCTAAACAGCAGAATTTCCATCATGAATAACGGTTAACTTAAAATCAGTATTGATTTCAATAGAAAAGTCTTATCCTATAGACTGAACATAATCAATTTTCAATTCACTTCATTGCCCTATCACCAAGTTATGTTGAATCGATAAGAATAAAAGTTAAACTTTTCGCATAAAAATATGAATTCGTCGCAAGTCATTTGGTTAACAAAATGTTTTTGGTGAAAAATTCGGAAAAATGTTCAATTTAACGAAATAACTAGTATGAACAATCAACCGATAATTTGCTATTGTACTTTTCTTTTCATCGAATACTTACATTTGAAAGGTTTACTTTTAAATTCTCTCTCTCTTATAATGCTTTCAAGCATGGTAAACAAATCTCTCATTGAATGTTGCTATGAGTTTTCAACAAATGAAAGATTCCTTGAAACATTATTGATTCTATACCTTGTCTATTGCCTCATTTTCATAAGTAAATAAACAATGTATACACTCATACTTCCCAATATAAATAACGAAAATCAAAACTTCAGAATCAAAAATGAGTAACTGTTCACACAAAACCAAAGATATTCACGTTAAATAGATTTTCCTAGTTGTTATATACATAAAATAACTACGAAAAAAAACATCTAATTAACAGTAAAATCAATTTCTCATGTCATTCAAGATAAATTGATCGTTCTGCATCTCTTAATTGAATATGACTTCAACCGTATGAATATGGCATTCATTACCTGTGTAAAACTATTAGTATGCTTAGAAGTAAATGACAGTTCTATTCGATTAGTTATGTAGATTTGGTTCGAAAAAAATAAGTTTTCAACTAACCTACAATTGGTTTTCGATAATTATCCCGTATATAGCGTATGATACTAGTAAAACCCATCAATGATTGAATAAATAATTGAAAATTTTGAACGTTATCATTACTATCTTTGATTTTCTGGTCGAATGTTTCTCTTGCAATATGTTCTACAAAGAGAATTTTTTTATGCTCGATTGTTTTCGTTCTTGTCCAAATTGTTCTAAAACAGCGACGTATCTCATTGTGAAGTAAATAATCATGTAAAATATCTTTATTAGTATCATCAAATTCATATTGCATTTGATCACCGACGTGAGCTTTTACTAACCATTGATTAATTTTTTCAAATAGAATAGATAGAAAGTTTTGTTCGATTATCGAGAGTTTATAATTTGACATTGACTAAAAGAAAGAGAGTTTCTAAGAGATTAAACAATGAATGAATGGCCATTGTTTTTTTTTGTTCAATTGATTACTTTATGTTGATTTAATAAAATTTTTTCTTGTGTTTCATTGAGAAATGATACACCCGAATAAAAACATTTATTAAAATCGAAATTATATTCCGATAAAAATTTGATGGATGATGATTGAATTTGATATTTAACATCGATCGGATGGATGGATGCTGGATTGAGATAGAAATTATAAATATGAACATTATATTTTTGCTGATCCGATGTTTTGGAAAAAATTGCAAGACCAAATTGAAATATTGTTATCTGTTTCACAAAATTTGAGCGATGTTTAAAGAATTGTCTAATATTTTTAAACGATGGTAAATACATATCAATTGAACTGAATTCAGTATCGATGCTAAGGAAACATGACTCGTCAATTAATTGAATAATTAATGGCAACAAGTCGAAAAAATTTGACGATGTCACTTCACACATGTGTTCGTCCTCTTTTTCTTTTTTTACTTTGTCTCTAAAAAACAGACAATAACAGATGAAGCTAATTGACTGAAAAAAAAGGATGAATAACCATTGCAAGCATCATGTCTACTCCAATAAAAGAAGAAAATATGTAATTTCATTATTTTACTTTATGATATCATTTAATATTTCTGAATTTTACTAGCAAAAACTTGAAAGTTTTTTATTTTCAAACTTTTTTTTGTTCGATAACGATAATTGTAAAGTAGCGTCATCTATCTGAATGAAAACAAAATATTACAATACATGAAGATAAAGAATGACAAAACAAATGAATTGCATTTAATATAGAATATCATTTCCGGTATCTGATGAAGTCTATTGCCAAGTGAATGATTCGATTTATGTTCATCGTCCTCCATTAATCAATGATAATTGAAGATCAATTAGCTTTTGTAAGTTACACATCGACAAATTAATGTTAATATTTGCGTGCTGTAGTTATTTAGGTATGAACTTCAGTTTTTAACACATGGAAAATAAAAGGTGCCTATTGATTGAACATTGAATTAAGAAAAGAAATCTTTACTATATTCTAAGCCGAATACAAATGAGAAGTATCAATGACTTTCAGCATTAAATCGATTAACATTGGGCACCAGTCCATTATGTAACATGGATACTTTTAAAGATTCCTATTTATTGTAATCGATATTAATTAACGATAGAATTTATTCGAACGTGTAAGATCGATTACATGTTTTCACTAAGTATACAATTTTGAATAGTACTTGAAATAATATTCTTTACTAATACCTATTGCTTGTTTTTCTTTCGAGCAGGGCGCGAATGTGACTAGGAATGGCACTTGATCTTTTCTTCGCACCAAGTAGAGTCGAGAAAACTAACTTTACTTTAAACAATAGAGTAAAGCATCTCAACTTTACTGTACTTTTTTCAAATTGGATAAGGATCAAGTGCCATTCCTAGATGTGAGTGAATTTGATGATGGATGGGCGTGAGAGTTCGCGTGGGTGGATCTGCGTTTATGTGGTTGTTGCTCCACTGAATTGTTAGGGGTTGATAGCATAGATGTCCATAGCGGCGCGACCGCGGTGGTGGCAAATAATTTTAATAAGACGTCGCGGCGCGGTAGGTTTTCCAAAATCGTATCGCGG